>JAOQMM010000002.1:1192753-1205698 GCA_027563515.1 Erythroxylum platyclados
TGGTGTGGATGATGGAGCTTCACCTTCTACCACTTTCTTGCAACTTCAATGAAAGAACAAGATGAAGCTTGGTGAGTGAATGGTAAGTGGCGTGAAAGAGAAGAGAACAAGAAGAAAATGGAGAAAGTGTTTCGGTGGTGGTGGTGGAAAGAAGAGAAGAAGAGTGAAAATGTTTTAAATGCTTAAACTTGAAGTTTGTCGTGCACTACACACGTACACTCCTTCTTCTTTTCTTTTTTTTTGCCCCTCATTTAATTCTCATTTAATGCTCCACTAAAGCTCCATTTAATGCATATAGTGGAGGGACCCACCTCATGCCATGTGTCTCCATTCTTGACCTCTCATCCGATTCCGCAACTCGGGCTCAGTTTTGGGATCCTTTGGGTCCGAATCGACTTTTACCTAAACCACGAAAAACATAGCTCTATCTCTTAGCTTCGTTTTGAATCAAGAATCACATTAATCGCACTTCTACAACAAAAGATATGATTTTTCGAACTTTACAGCTCATAATTAACTTTACACATGCCCAAAAATCACTATTTGGATCCATTGTCTATACTCTTAGCCTAATTTCATATTAAATCCACAATTAAACTATAGCAATTCCGACTAGGGTATATTCGGGGCGTTACATTAAGTAGGGAAAAAAGTTTAGACTAAAATCCCTAAAAGATAAGTATTACATATTTAAAAATTTAGATAAACTACAATAGGAAAATACTAAAAGACCTACGAGAATAACAAGGATCTCTTAAAAGAGAGATCATTTATTTGTATCCTAGTATGTCAAAGTTTTTTATTTTTAGTCATATCCTCTGTAAGTTCCAGCAATATCATATCATCCTTGATTATTTCTTCCAATTCTTCTTAGGCCTTATTTTTTCTTTTTCTTTTACAATCTCTAAGTACAGTCTTCTTGTGTCTTCTCACTACAATGTTTAAGTATCTTCTTTTAACATGTCAAACTACTTAAGTCTTATCTTTCTTAATTTTTCAATAACATTAGTCACCTTTAGTTCGTCATTTATCATTACATTCTTGACCTTATCTCTTCTAGTAAGGTTGTGCAAAAGTGTATATTCAATAATAATAAATCCATTAACGTCAGTAAAATAAATTTTATTATATCTTTAGTTAAATAACAATGTGCTAAAAAGTTGAAAGAGAAATAATTTAATATTGGATTGGCCATATTATAAATTTGGGAAAATAGTTATCTTTTTAGTAATTAATAAATTTATATTGATAATTAATAAATTCACATTAAAGTCATAATACCATAACACTCCTCTGGAATCAATGGCTATTCGCTCCATACCAGAACAGGAACTGGAATTGTCATTGGATAATTTCACCACAGTGTGGGACCAATGGGACTGGAGTAAATTCCAGGATAAACTGTCAGTAAACATTCTCCGATCTATCAACGCAGTGTTCCCCCCTCAGCTGATGGGGACCTGGATACTCCTGCGTGAAAATTATCCTGTTCTGGTTTTTTTTTTTCAACCAAGTCAGCGTACAATCTTCTTCGCGGCTATAGCCTGGAACAACCACTATTCAACTGGAACTTGATCTGGAGCTGGGATGCCCCTGAAAGAATCCGTACTTTCCTATGGGTACTGATGTATGACACATTACTTACTAATGGCGAAAAAGTGTGCTGACATTTATCTGAGGACCCTATCTGTGATCTATGTGGCTTAATTGAGTCCCAGGATCATGTCATTCGTTCGTGTGCTCAAACGCGTCAAATCTGGATTAACCTAATCTCTCGGGTTAAGTAAGATTCTTTCTTCTCTATGTTTTTCACTGACTGGGTTTCTGTCAATCTGTAGGATACTCTGGCAGCCTATGGCATTTCATGGAAGACAATCTTTGCGGTTACTTGCTGGACCATCTGGGAGACTAGAAACCTTATGTGCTTCGGAGGGGATTACGCTTTCGATGAGTCCATTATCGCTCGCATATTAGCAAAGGCCCAAGAGATAACCTTCACCAATGCACTGTTGGGTCCTAAAAGGGCCCCGCTGCGACGCCAGGAAACTTTTATCTGATGGGTTCCACCCACTCAAGGATGGATGAAGGTCAACACTGACGGTGCATGTAAGGAGCCGAACCAACGCGCAGGCGGCTTAATACGGGATGATATGTGGCGTTGGTTAGCTGGCTACACTGTCAATATTGGCCGCTGTTCATCCTTTGTTGCTGAACTCTGGGGCGTTTACTATGGGCTGTACACCGCCTAGCATTTGGGGTTCAGACTGGTGATCCTGGAATCAAATAATCAGATGCTAGTGGACTCACTATTGCTGCAACACTCTACAAGTGTAACCTTTGAACCACTAATCAAGCAAATCAAAGGTCTACTCCAAAGACAGTGAAATGTTCGTATCCTGTACACTTACCGCAAGGGTAACAGAGCAGCAGATATACTGGCTACCTTAGCTCTGGATTATCCGCTTGGATATCATCTTCTTAAAGGGATTCCCGACAGTCTGCCTAATGTTTTACTTTAGGACATCATCGGAGTGGCTTGACCACGAGATGTAATTATCCAATAGTTAGGTGTATGCCCCCTCTTAATATAAAAAAAGTCATAATACTTTTTATGATTTTAGTAACTTTACATCAATATTATAAGGGACTATAAAAAGATTTAAGTCCAAACCTATTATATCTAAAATTAACAAAAATAATTTTTATTAATTTAATTTTTAGTTTAAAATTAATCTAATTTTTTAAAAAATGATTGATTTTATTAACTCCACTCAAAGCATTTTTATATTTAATTATTTTATTTTTAGATTTTAAATTAATTAATTTGAACCGTTAGATTCATTCCGATATAGATTAAAAAAATTTATTCAATTAAATAGTTTAATTTTCTTTCAAATGTACCCAAAATTCAGAAATTATTTTTTCAAACTCATATTAGGACCTCGGCCCTACCATTTAGAATTCTAGACAATGTCTCCAAAAGTAGTAACCTAAACGTGGAAAATAATTGCCAAACAATGCTGTACGAGTCAAATATTAGTACAACTAAGAGGACCAATAACAGCCCATAGACTAAAAGAATATTATAGAACAATTTATAAAATTGTTTTATAATATTTTATAATAATTATTATTAAACGAAGAAATTTTTATTTTATGAATAATATATTTCTTTATTATTCATAACAATGATGATCATATCAATATCCACAAACACGTAATATCACAAAGAAAAAATTCATTTTAAAATATAGAAAAAAGTATAATTAAACCTAAAAAATGTTTATTAGAATTATAAATAATCAACGTACTCAATACATAAGACTCCCTATTTTGTAGGGTCTAAAGAGAATTATATTATATGTAGTCTTTCTTTTGAAATTATACAAAGAGACTATTTCCGTAGTTTATTAGAATTAGAGTTTTAAATTCAATTTTAATATTTTTAAAACGTTTATAATAAATCATCAATGAATTAAAATTTTAACTTAATTTCTAATAATCAAGTGCCACTTTTTATCTTTCTAAAAATTTATTAGTCAAATTCATGACATAATATAACCTAAAAATTTATCAAAAAATTTAAAAATATAAAAAAGTTTCACTTGATTAATAAAAATTTAATCCCGATAATTATTATCTTTTGAAATTTATTTTAAATGCAAGATTTTTATCCTAATATTTAATATTTAATCTTCACGTTTGAGAGTGATTAAGTTCAAAATATTAATTTAAACTAAAGCATTCTTAACATGTTAGTATCAAAATTATATTTTGATAAATCCTTGGCATTTAAATTAATTAAGCCTTTGGAATATAAATACATGTGTTTCATATACAGGAACTGCAAGAGAATAAGGAACGTCACGAGCATATAATGAGCTGTTCCTCACAATCACTCTTCTTTCTACTTTCATTTCACCTCCATCAATTTCAGATATACCTGTTGATCTCTTTCCTTTTATATATATATATTTTTTCTAAGTGACATAGTCATTACCCACCTCTCGAGTCAAATTATAATGATTCTGTTCTTACAACTCTCTTAATCTTATCTTTATTGTCTGATAAAGAGTGTGTTCATCTCTAAGCATCTCCATTCCCCTTTACAGAAAGTTACTCAACTTGTTTACAAGTTAACCGACCACCGCAATGCCCGAATATGGTCTTTGGATAACTTTCACATGTTTATTTAGCTAAGCAGAGATTGGTCCATGGTGGGTAGGTTAAACAGTACCGCTTGTTTTAAGTACCAGAGAACAAAACAAGACATTTGTATCTGTAGTAAGATTTCAATATCAGATCATTACACCAGGAATAAGCAAACTGATACGATTTTAATGGTAGAAACTATAAACTTTATCTATGTTTTAAGGTTCTAGAGAAGTTTGAGGCGCTGGTGGAGCTACTTGATGCTTGTTTGTTTCATTACTTGGTACGACATGTTTACAGATCCATGCTTCACCGGAGTTTAAGATTCCTTAAGCTGCATGAAACAATGAAGATTTGTTAATTGCAGTATCCATTAGTAAGCTACCTGTGTTGTTAAAGGGTATGTAAGAAGAACTTAATACGAAAAGAGCTTACCTTTGTTCTTCGTCCATGCAATTGTAGCTCTTGCTTGCCTTCTTGTAGTTGGGTAGAGGAACATGACCAGCTTCGATTTGTTTCACATCTTCAACGAGCATATCGTAATGTCTCTTCACTTCATCCACAGTTTTGCCTCCGACTGCTCTGGCTAGCTTTTGGAAGCGATCTGGAGTGTCCTGGTCATAAATGGCTAAAGCATTCTCGAACAGCTTGTTTTGCTTGGGAGTCCAAGTGGAGCTGGAGGCCATATCGGAGAGAAAAGAAAAGAGTATTTTAGAAAGATGAAACAGAAGAAGAAGAAGATGGTATGCAACTAGAGGTAGCCATTGATGGGCTATATATAGTGGTTAGCTAGTAGGGTAGAGTAGTGTTTGGTGGACGAGAAAGTGATAGAAAATAAAGGGAAGGCGGTGTGGACCTACATGGTTTTTTACTCAAGCTCCAGGTAAGGTAATCCACAGGTTTGAGCTATAAGTAACCAGACCTTTTTTCCAGGATTCAAGAAAAGAAATGCTTACCTCGTTTATGTTATAGCAAATTTTTAGTTGATTAATTAGTGATTTAACCTCTGGCTTTGTCTTGATTTAACTTTTCAAGTTGGCTAAATCTATTTCTAAATCATTGCAAATCAAATTTTATTTTGAGCATTCCAATATTTACTCATTAGTTATTATAAGCATATTTGGAAACAGCTTTATGCTAATTAGGGGAAGGTTGCCTATTATTAAACTTTTCTAAATCTCACGCCTCAATTTTTACAGGATGTTATTGTTGTTGTTGTTGTTGTTATAGTTAGCATACATAACTACATATAATGTTAATTATAAAAATTATGGATTTTTTTATAAAAGTATAAAAGATTATTAATTAATTATATTTCTACATATAATTCTCTTTAATTTAAATAAAAATTATTATCAAAATAGTTTATATTTTAAGTATTTAAATAGTATTAGAATGTTGAGACAATGAAGTAGAAGAATGACGCAGATGATAAAATTATGAATAATAGAAAATTGAGAATATTAATGAAAACATTTTAAAAATTAAAAAATTATGTAAAAATTTCACATTAAAGATGGATATGATAATCCTATAAGCCTACACCAAAAAGATTATTAAAATTGTTGTTAGAAAAAATTATTCTTTGAAAGTTACTGCATTTTGAGATTACTTTGGAGCTGTATAAACAGACAGTAGTTTACTTTTTAGGTGTGTTCTTTGTTTGTTGTCTAATGTTGTAAACTTGATATAGCAGCCGCAGCACTGTTACTACTAGCTCCTACGCTCGACAACCTTCCAAAACATGTGTAGCTGGCCACTCCATGTTTTTGAACTAAGAACATAAGTCAGTTCCTGTGCATTTTGTCTACTACTGAGGAATGGTCAAGTCAAGATATCTCTTCCACATTCTTTTTCTGATAAAATGTATCTCTTCCACATTCTTTCTTTCTCGTACAGATGGTTGGTTTAGCTCTCTCTGATACATTGTTGATGATTTTACTTGACATTTACTGAACTAGTACACTGTATACAACCTTTCTTCATGGCTTTAGGATTGATAGGATTCAGTCTGATACATCTCTTCAATACGAACAAAAAGTTGGGTTTGGTGCTAATCATGTTTTTTTCCAAGATGGGTTTCAAACAACTGGTGAATTTTATGAGTTTGGAACAGTTAAGGTTATCAGAATATTATTCTGATAGAGTCTCTGAAAAAAAAAAAAAAAAGAGGATACTGTATTGCATATCATTGTAGTGGGGCTTGTAATGCCAGCTGCATGATTCTTCCCTTTGCATTATAAGCACTGCTGCACTGGGCCCGAAGGAAAGTGAAACTATCTGGAGCAAGTTTCAGTAATTGAGGGTACAGTAACCTGAATGTACATTTTGCTTCCTGTACTTACTGAACCAGACCTCCAGTTGTTTTTGTGTAGGGTTAACAATGGCAGACACACCTCCAAATTCACAGTACACAGTTGTATAATAAGCTAATATATGAATTTTTACTAGTTGTGTCAGTTCATCATTTCTTATCTAAGCTTGTAAGATCAAACCATCCAGCTTTTTTCTTTTCTTTTTTTCTTGTATAGCTTTTGAGTGATTAAGTTTCAGGCAACCTAAAGTGAGCAACTTGACCAAATTTCTGATGGTCATCTAAGGAGTTCCAAGCTCAGTTGCATTGCACCACAGGAATATCAGTAAGAATAATCAACAATAGTTTGGTACTAACAGTTGCTTTCTGTCATTTCAGACTATAACAATCATGGGATTTTCCAGGAACTTCAATCTGATTGATAATAGCAGTATTATTACTAGGCCTCGAGACTTGGTGAAATGTGCCTTTTCAGGTTTTTACTCATCTGGGTAGCTTATAATCGGCATAGAAAGTGCTCTAGTCATAAGATATATGAAGGAACAACAGGCTATGGAGTTGACTGAACATTGAAAACAACTCGTGCAGCTTTTTTAAGAAAATGCAGTGTACAAAGAAACAAAGCAAAAACTTTCACCTGGTATTCTTTTTACTGTTCCAGAATCCTTATCATCCACGTCCAACACAAACTGCAAAATTTATCTCTCTGGATAGATATCTTCCCTTTCTTTTTCAAAAGCTTTAAGGCTAATTGCTTCTTTTATCTTCCCTGGTGGACCTGAAATTTGCAAGTTGGAGAACTGGATCATATCTTTCCAAGACCAAAGACCAGATACCGCATATACTCCATGGAAAGTGGAATCGTAATAATGAATTTAGTGAAAGAAACTGGTCAAGACTTCTTTTGCCTGAACAGTCTGCTAAATAAGGAGCTATAGCTTGTAAATTTGACCTAACATGTCCTGATTATCATCAATATACTTGTTTTTAACTCTGCATATGGCAATTCCAGCTTCAGTGGATTTCCTGTATGGATAAGACTTACCAAGTTTCTGTTCCTATCTGTCCATCTGTGTATATCTACATAGAGTTACTCTGGATACACGTCATTCCTACAGGATGGAATCATCAAAGACTTTATATCACTCTCTTAAATGATTAAGATAATTAGCAAAAGATAGAGTTCTTCTCTTGAGAAATAACGTGGAATTGAGTTTATACTTCTAATTATTAATTTCATTTTTAGTAATTATTACGTAATATTTTATGTTTGAACTGAATTAACAAGAATTTTAATTTAGAAATAAGAGAACCACATATTTTACAATAATTAGTTGTTATCTTGTCACTTTTCATCCTTATTATCTTGATTTTTTTTCTGATGCTATTTGTAACATTTCTAATTTAAAGAACAAGAGAAACAAATACTAAAAAATAATTAATTAAAAGTCGAATTAATAATTTTTTCTATGACCTTACAATAAGCATTAAAAAAGTATATTACCGAAGAAGGAGTTTTTAGTAAGTAAAACTCTAATTTAGAAATTAAAAAATCACATATTTTAAAATAATTAATTAAAAACACAATTAATAAATCTTTTTATAAATTTATAAAAGATTTTCAAATCTCCACATTTCATCTCTATTTGATATCATAACAGTAAAAATTTTATTTTGATACTGTCTATAATACTTTAAATCAAGATTGACTTAAAAAATATCTTTAATTAATAAAATGAGAATTAAATACGATAAAAATAACTAATTAAAATATGATCATAAGCTTTTAAATAAGTGTATAAAGATTTTTATCACCCATTAAATTGTAATATACTCCTATATATGAAATTATAATATAAGCCCCTATGAACAATTTATTTGAGAATTTTTACATTAACGACTCTTTACGGAAGACATGTTGCACAACCTATGATATGTGCCAGCGTTAAGATTTTTTTTTTGGATCATTTCTCGGTGTCCGGAGCCAACGGGCCCCGACTAATCCGGTTCAAACAGGGCAGGACCCTTATGAGCGGCTAGCTCTCCCCACGAGTTATTTAAAGCGACTCCATTCTCAAGACTCGAACTCAAGACCTTAGTTAAGAGTGGATGAACTCTTGACCACTCAACCACAGCCCGTGAGCCCAGCGTTAAGATTTAAATGCTAAAACTTGTAGTTTTTAGCCTGAAAAGTAAAGAAGAAAGGTATAAAAAGAAAGAAGATGATCCTCCCATGAATAGACGTATGCGGTGATCATTGGTTGGAAAATGACAGGTGGTGTAGCTTTAAGAATTGCAGAGGGTCCTAATAGCTGATAAATGCTTGGAGATACATCAAGCTGCAGATGATTGGATTCCTTATCAGCATCCATCTTGTTTCCTGTGCATAAAAGTGATTCCTGCAGATACCATGCATACCAGCGTAGCTTGGATTTGGATTCGTTCATTTTATTCCTTTGGTCCCTCTTACAAGTTGGCTTTTGGGTTTGAGGTCGTTCCAGGTTTTCTGGGGCAGGCATCATTTTGAGTGTAAGATAAAAGTTTTGAAGAGACAGACTATGTCTACCTGGAGAATCCTGGGAACCATTTACTACTTTTACAAGATCAAAATGTAAAACGAATCCAAGAACAAGAAGAAATTAAAAGCATATTCTGTTCTTTCTGTTATGTTACTTGCATGCTGATGTTAACCTTATGTGTAACTTTCTCTGCATGACCAAGTAAAATGATGGGCGCATATCATCTGCTAGAGATCAGATCGGTGGGTGGAGTGGAGTTGAATTTGGGATTGGTTTTGCTTTAAAGGTAATGGAATTTGCCAGGTTGTGTAAGATGGAGAGTTGAGCTTTTAGGTTTCAACTTCAATTGTAACATTTAGTGGTTCTTTGTTCTTTTTATGATTCCTTTTCTTTTCATATTTCATTATAATTTAATTAGAGATAATCTAACTAAAATTAATTATAATGACCATAAAAATTATTAAATGATAAATCTCCAACTTTTTTATTTTTTAATAATAAAAATTTGCAAAAACCCATTTGTCAATACTCAATATATATATACACTTAATTAAAATGCGATATAATTATACCCAAAAATAAATTTAATTGAATATTATATTGAATATGATCATTTTCTTTTGTAGGGAGTAGAGCGAAAAAGTTTTCAACTTTATTTAGAGCATTTATTACTTATTTGTTCCTCTTAGGATTATTTTTTTCACATTTTATTATAATTTAATTATTTGTTGATGTGTCGCAGATAATCATCATCATCATCATCAACACCTAGTTAAAGTTTCGCTGAGGCGCGAGATCTAGGAAGATCCAATAGTACGTAATCTTACTTCTGCCTAGTACAGATACTATTTCAACTTCATTTAGAACATTTATTACTTTTTTGTTCCTCTTAGGATTTTTTTTCACATTTTACTATAATTTAATTATTTGTTAATGTGTCAGAGATAATCATCATCATTATCAACACTTAGTTGAAACCTCGTTGAGGCACGGAATCTGGAAAGGTCTGATAGTACGCAATCTTATCTCTACCTAGTAGAGAGACTGTTTCACATCGAAAATAATTTAATTAATATTAATTATTAAATAATAGTTATCAAATTTTTTATTTATTAATAATTAAAAATTAATTTGAAAAACCCATTTATCCTACTTAATTAAGACGTGACATGATTGCATGACGAACCCTAAAAGTAAGATTTAATTTTGTATCAAGTAGTTGGATAATATCATAATTTTATTAGGTGCAAATCCTACCCAATAGAACACTGGACTTTTGAAGGCCCTTTTGTATGGTGATTGCTCATGGCCTGTTCTATAACCTTACTCCAAAGCTCAAGAGATGCTAGACCCACTTTAACTTGTATTGGCCCATATAAATCACAAAAAGTTGAAGATGGAGAACTTGTATGTAATGATCCATAATTTAAGCTTTAGGAAAATAAATAAACATTTTAATGTAATTTCATTGTTCTAAAAATATATTTTAAAATATATTTAATTAAAATTAAATTTAGATAATATTTGTATATACATAATAATTAAGGAACTACCTATTTTTAATAAAAAGTTGTTATTGAATTACTTTGCTTTGCTTGCTGAGAAAATATTGGTAGTCGTTTAAATACTATAAGAACATTGAGTTTAAGGCTCGAGCAAAACTTGAGCCAAATAAAGTGAACTCGAAGGCACAATCCTTTGTCAGAATGAAGAATGCAATCTTCGGAAGTAGAAAAGAGGTCCGAAGGGACCCGCTTCATGATCGTTCTCTTATATTACTTCAAAGTAATCCAAATTGAGATTAAGCTTACTACTCTTGATCACAACTCGGTCCACAACCTAAAATACATTATGTATCATAGATAAAAAGGTAAGATCCCGAGCATGGTGTCAATAATTAGCAACGCTGAAAGGGTAGAAACCATATCAACCTTCCAATTGAAACGAGACCCTTCCTCCTTCCTTTTTTTGCGAAACTAGTCTCACTCAATGAGCAAGTAGTTCACTGTCCAACGAATCTATTGGGCAAATTACAACAAAAAACTATATTTTCAACAAATTTAGAGTAATAAAAACATATTTCAAAATAAACGAAACACAAACATAACGTAATATTAATATAATGTTTAAATACATAGGAAAAAAGAAAAACAAGTGATGTTGTGTTTGTGGTTATTCATTGGTCCCAATGTTAAATGTCCGATGTGTCTATCTTCCTAATTTGGGAAAACATACGAAGGAATACAAAGTTGTCTTGACAAAAATCTCAGAATTATTAAGGAGACCAATGGCATGGTCATGACCACTCACATCCTCTTCATATTTTCTCCGGTGAGGGCCACGGCTTGCCCAATCGTGAAGCCTAACTTTCGACCGGAGAGTATACCATAAATAAATGTTAACGACTTGGCTTTGCATGTGTGACGAATAGGGTATGCCACGTGTAATGTCTGCGAAGAGATAAAAGACTCGGTCATATGTTAGGCCTTTTTATGCCTACGTGGGCACTACGAAAGGCTGCTTTTGGTCTGAGCCACCCATCAACATCAAGCCGACAGATGCAAATGGCCAACTTGGACATGTACGTAATATTCTTCTTTCACATTTACTTTTTTTCTAATGGTTTTTCTTTCCAAGATATTGATTGGTTTGACTGGGTCTAATCGACTAAGACTAATTTCCTTTTCTTGGTTCATATAATTCCACACGTAATTGGCAATCATGACATCGTCTAAAATATTATCTTTCTAATATTTTAAAATTTGTATAAAAAATTAAATTAATAAGATGAAAAGTTTTAAGTTTAAAAAATTTATCTGGTATTAAAAATTGAATAAGATTAAAAAATTAAAATATAATTGAAAGAAAATGTTCTTACTTATCAAATAATTAAAATTTAAATAAAAAAGAGACTGTTAAATACAAATTAAATTTAGTTTACAAAACCAATTAATTTATAAAAATTGATCGATTAATTAATAATCTGATTAGTTTTTAACAACAAAGGTTATTAAAATAAATCAAATCAAAAAATTTATAACTAAATAAAAAAATTGACTGATTCAAAATTTTCACAATTGAACTGATTAAAATGATTGATTTTTTAATCATTATCTTTTTAGTTGACTTTGTCTCTCCTCGCAAGTTAAGTACATAATTAAATGTTTGTCCAATACCTTTACAAAAAATTTGATGTTTATCTTTTTTTTTCATAAGAAGGATATTTGTAGTAAACTAAAATAACAACAATAACAATTCAGTAAAAATTTTACTAGAACGCATAATCTGGAAAGATCCAGTAGTATTCATCTTTACCCCTAAATAATAGAGAGACTATTTTCGAATGAACCACAAGAAAAGAAAAGAGAAGAGAAGAGAAAAAAATATAAATATAAATATAAAATAAAATATGAAATAAGTAATAATCTAAAAATAGTAATGATGATGATGATAATAATAATAATAATAGTACGATTAAGTAGAAAAAAAAACTTAGGCTAAATCCTTAAGTACTAAATATTTAAAAATTTAAGCTAAATATAAGAGGAAAATGCTAAAAGATCATTCTAGAATGACGAGGACCTCTTTAAAACAGATACTTTATATGTATCATAGTATGTTAAAGTTTTCTATTGTGAATCATATCCTTTTTAACTTCCACCAATCAACTACTTTTTCAATACACATTTAATATAACTTATAAATTCATGTTATCGATGTTATAAATAATAAATAGTGTTATCAAATAAAATTTTTATTATTCACTAATAATAATCACCATATAATAGACATACATTTGGTCTCTTGTTCTAATTAGTGAAACAAACTGTTTTGAAGAGTTTCTCAATTCAAAACATTGCAGATTAGTGTTGGTAAAAGAGACTAGGGGGTGCTTGGTTGATGGTTTTGGGGAGGGGGTAATGGGTATGGAATGAAAAGTGAGTGGTTGGTTGTTGATTA
>JAOQMM010000002.1:1205798-1224054 GCA_027563515.1 Erythroxylum platyclados
CCAACCACTATCAATGGTAATGGTAATCATTCCTTCGTTCTAACCAACCATCATATTTATAATGATTATATCCATTCTCATTCCTCACTATATTCATTCCCATTCCTATTCCCATTACCCCATTTGAACCAACAAACTTTGGAAATAGTGACTACTCCAAAGTAGAAATTTAATAAAATCTATGAACATCAATTAAATTAAATTAAATATAAAATTTTAAATACTTAATTTGAAAATATAAGCAACCTTACCCATATATTTTTTCAAAGATGTTATTTCCGTGATTCGAACTTGTGAATTTCTGGTAATAAAAAAGTTATTTTTATTTGTTGTTTCAAGACTCTTTCAATTATTTATTTAAAAGTAACAATTTTGAATTTTATATTTATAAAAATTATATACTTTTAACAAATAATGAAAGGATTATAATTCCTATTAAATAATAAATAATCTAATGTTTTATTTTAAATAACTTTTTAAAATTTATATTTATTTCCAATAAAGTATTAAATATACGTAATAATTTGATTAAAGCACACAACTTTATTTTGTAAATCTAAAAAGTAAGGTTCAGATCACCTATTTTCGTTACTTATGCCTAATAATATATTTCATGAACATCATCCAATCAATTTGTAAAGAACTCATTTATTAAATTAATAAATGCTCAGGTCCTTCACCTAAAAAGCGAACTTGATCATATTCTCGAGAATCAAATGCTTGAAAACAGACAAAAAAGGTTCGAATGGGGCTTCCGACATCGAAGCGATGCCGTACCGACTTTCGTCCTTTTTCTTATTACTTTTATTTTGTTAATCTGTTCGTTTCATTGATATTTGCCAAAGTGCCATTTGCTTAAGGACGGAACATTGCATGTCAAATCTTAAGTTTTGTCCACAGGTTGACGCTTTGCAGCCGCTTTTCCACTTCCCTATCGCCTCCAACTGTGGCCCACCAACAACAATAACAGAACAACCAACCTCACTAATCTTCTTCCTGGATTATTATTATTATTATTGCCAAGTAGGGTGATTGATCATTCTGAATCGAAGATCCTGACCAATAAAGTTTGTTTCTTGAAGGATATGAAGTAATAAATTAGTGAAAAGTATCGATCTTTAGTGGAATAGAATGCATAAACAACTGGGTTCAAATCTCAATCAGTTGAAGGTGTACCGGTACTTGTCCCTCTACAGTAATAATTGGCAGTCATGTCACCTATCATGAAGAAGAGTGGTTGATTATAAACTAGATTCATTTTAGTGGTTAGTAATTAGTTCAATCATTAGCGGAGTGTTCAAGCTTTTTCTGTGTGTTTTAATGGAGGGTAAGTTAGCTTAAGCTAGGACCTCTTTTCCCGGAAAATCCGGGAAGTCAACGGACCTCAATAAGAATTATTAACAACCGAGGCTCTGGCTCGGCGACGAACCCATGTCCAGCTAAGCTACCGGCTTGACCCATGTGCACCGGAGTTCTAGTTTTTGTGTTTTCTTGAGAGAGAGAGAGAGAGAGAAAAAAAAAGCAGAGGTGGTTTCATTAATGGCTCTCCGGTGACAGTGAAAGCGACCCAGTACAGAGTACAGACAGCAGAGACCTGGCGGTTGGGGCATTACGAACCTCTGCAATTTAATGTCTTAAAAGCTACTGCCAGTCATTTTTCTTGTTTTGGGTTTCTATGACAAGTACAATTCGAGACATAATTGCTATTTTTGATTGAAATTAGTTGGCCTTTTGAAGAAAGATCTCATTTTTGGAGGTTTATACTAAACACACCTCGTTATTAATGTTTATAGAAACATTAAGCATTTGCTTCTGTTTTTACTTGGTTGGTTCGGGTATGAAGTGAATAGAAGGAACAGAACACGGCATCGGAAACAGAATCAGAGCTCGTGATTGGAGGTAAGAATATTACAGACATAACCAGAAACGATAAATCACTTCTTTTTTTTTTTGTTTCTTTTATGGGATTTTTGAGATTTATTTCCTTAAATGCAAAGCACATCAACCTACAGAGAAGTAGCGGGTTGGTCAACATCAACACCGATAAGCAGGTAGAAGAAGAAAGAAGATGGCGAACTGAACATGTATTGACCACAATACGTTCACCATCTCCACATTATCACATTTCATTTCAATGGAGGAAGGTCCAAGATTTCTGCTCCATTTGGCTGTTTTGCTCTTGTTCTCGATCCACTGTGTCCTATCCCAGCAACTCTTCTTCAACTCTCACATCGAAAGATTAGCATTGCTCGATCTCCGGTCGTCATTGGGTATCAGGAGCAGAGAATGGCCAAGAAGATCCGAGCCATGCAGCGGGTGGAAGGGAATCAAGTGCAGGAACAGTCGGGTTGTGGAAATCAATGTATCCGGGTTTAGACGAACCCATGTTGGGCGATTGAATCCCAGTTTCAGTGTTGATGCTCTTGCAAATTTTACGGTCTTGGAGTCTTTTAACGCTTCTGGGTTCTCACTTCCCGGTTCTATACCGTATTGGTTTGGTTACCGGGTCAGTTCGTTGCAAGTACTGGATCTCCGGTCAAGTTCAGTGACCGGTGCGATTCCTCCTTCACTTGGTAACTTAACTAAACTCAACGCTTTGTATCTATCTGATAATGACCTTGCTGGTAGTATTCCTACCACATTGGGACAGTTAATGCAACTATCTGTTCTCGATCTTTCAAGGAATTTGCTTAATGGGTCAATACCTACATCTGTTGCATTGCTTGGTAATCTATCTACGCTTGACCTCTCCTCGAATTACTTATCTGGGTCGATCCCTCCGGGTTTAGGTGGTGTGAATAGACTCCAATTCTTGGATTTGTCTGATAATAAGATCACAGGTTCAATACCTGTCCAACTTGGTAATCTTTCTAGATTGGTTAAGCTCAATCTCAGTAAGAATTCGTTGTCCGGGTCATTGCCTATAGAGTTAACTGGTTTGAAGAGCTTGCGGAGTATGAATATTGGGGGAAATAAGCTCGAGGGTGCGTTGCCAGATGGTCTTTTTTCGAGTCTTAATGGATTGCAGGTTGTGGTACTCAGTAGGAATAAATTGGATGGTGCTATTCCTCGTGCATTGTTATCATTGCAAAGTTTGCATCTACTTGACATATCTAGTAATATCTTTACAGGCAATTTGCCTAATTTTAGTTTAGATGGCAATGCCAGTAATCACCTGTTCAATTTGTCGAACAACTTGTTATACGGAGCTCTGCCATTGTCGCTTGGAAATTTTACTTCAATTGATTTGTCTGGTAACTATTTCCAAGGAATGGCTCCTGGTGATGTTCCAAGAAATTTTAGCCTGGACAGAAACTGCCTTCAGGAGGTTCCTAACCAGAGGAGTTTGGAAGTCTGCAGATTCTTTTACTCGGAAAGAGGCTTAACTTTCAATGATTTTGGCAACCCTGAATTGGTGCAGCCGCCTCTGCCAGAACCTGCTGCAAAGAAAAGCAAACGTTGGATTTACATTTTGGTAGGATTGTTTGCTGGAGTAGGTTTCATTGTTATTTTAGTATTGGTTTTGGTGGTGGTTCTAAGAAGGTGTAAAAGGAGCGTCTCAACTCAAAGGGGCACTGCAAATGTCGGGCCTGTTCCAGAGGCGAATAGCCCTTCGCATCCCAAAGATCCTACTAACGTGTTCAATGTGGGAGAGTCTTTCACATACGAGCAACTGCTTCAATCAACAGGTGGATTTAGTGAAACTAATCTCATCAAGCATGGTCACTCTGGAGACCTCTTTCATGGTTTTCTTGCAGGAGAAATCCCTGTAGTTGTCAAAAAGGTCAACTTACACTCCATGAATAAAGAGTCATACATGGCAGAACTGGAACTTTTTAGCAAGTATTCGTATGTAAGATTGGTCCCGCTCTTGGGACATTGTTTGGAGAACGAGAAGCTTTTGGTCTACAAATATATGCCCAACGGAGACTTGGCTAACTCCTTCTACAGGGTAGCAAATCTGGAGGACGAAGATTTACAGTCACTGGACTGGATTACTAGACTGAAAATTGCGATAGGAGCTGCAGAAGGCCTTTCTTACCTACACCATGAGTGTACCCCTCCCCTTGTTCATAGGTAGTGCACATCTTCCTTTGGATTAGCTTAAAGTTTTCTTTAGTTCGGTTCTCGATATTCTGTTGGTCACAATGAAGTTAGGTGAACTATTAGACTTCTATGATGGACCTTTTCTATAATCCGCAGAATAATCTGTGAATGCAGAGGTATTAATCTTAGTATGTCCATGTCCTTCCTGATTGAACAGTCATAGGGAATATGCATCTTAGGACTTGATCTAGATCCCAAACTACTAAAATTTCCAATTCATGTACTTTTTGGTTTAAGAAAGTTGATTTGTATTGTTTCTCTTCTTTTACTCATCGTCTAAGCACATGTATCTCTTATTAGCTTTATTCAGAAGATATTTTACAAAATGGCTTCAATTGGTGATTCTCATGTTTTTATTTTTCTTTGGTTGAAGAGATATACAAGCGAGTAGCATTCTGCTTGACGATAAATTTGAGGTGCGACTTGGAAGCTTAAGCGAGGTTCGTCCCCAGGAAGGTGAATTGCACCAAAATGTGCTGACAAGATTCTTGAGAAAGCAACAGTAAGTAATTTAAGAGTTGCAGGTATCTTTAGTTCTGTTGATTATTCACTATAAGCTTCGGTAGTGGTCTATGAATATCTCGTTTTGTCTTTTGAGTTGAATCAGATGGAGCTATTTTTAGTTTCCACCATGTTCCTTTATTATCATTTTGGTGTAAAGAGGGCCATGAGAAGAACATATGCTTGATTTAGAGTATCCACAGGATTAGAGTTAAGCGTCGTAGATTGCAGAAAATGGCGGACTAAACTGATTAATATTGTGAGGATTATCTTATGGAACGTGATCGACCATTAGAATCGACTCATGCATGATTCAAATGATTCTCTGTGGCGAAAAAGCTTGTTGTTGATATAGTATGTTACCAGGTCCTTTGACATTGTTTTAAATGGTACCTGAATCCAGGACCAATGTTTCTCATTTGCTTCACTTAGCCAAGTTCTGCTTGATTCATAGAGAATAATACTCTTCTCTTTTCATTTTCAAGGAATACTAATATGTTTTCTTCTTGACATGCAGATCCTTTGAAGCTGGCACTTCTGGTACGTAAAGTGATCTCACATACGAAATTCTTAAAATTTTTCTTCCCCTTCCATTTTCTTCCTTTACACTAGAAAGGAATTATGACATTCAATCTTCTATTGCACCACTTTTGACTACGTAATGGCTCATTACTATCCAAAAAGCTGCATCCCTCTTGATGCTTTTCGTCAATGAGCGAATAATCCATTATCTAAAACTTGGAAGATTGACTGAACAAACTTAACATGAGGATTGACATTTTGGTGACCGGGATCTAGTTCCTTGTCCTGTGAATAATGTTCTTGAAGACATGCTTACATCAGTCTTGCAGAAGTCATTGAAATATAATTGGCTGTAGTACGTTTGGGATTCTCGGACCTAACACATTCATGTCAGGATTAGTTCAATTCCATTCTTTCTCCAAAAAAGAAATGGCTGATGTGTGCCTTCTTCTTCAGGTGGTGTCTACAGCTTGATATATTTCTGTGTTAATGTGTAGGTGCATCCCCAGCAACTTGTGCATATGACGTATACTGTTTCGGGAAGGTGTTACTCGAGCTGGTCACAGGCAAGCTTGGGATCAGTAGATCAGATGATGCATCTTCAAGGGAGTGGCTGGAGAGCACGCTGGGATACATCAGTATATATGACAAGGAACTGGTTGCTAATATCGTTGATCCATCTTTGATCATAGATGAGGACCTGTTGGAAGAGGTATGGGCAATGGCCATTGTAGCAAGGTCATGTCTTAACCCCAAGCCGGCGAAACGTCCTCCGATGAAATACATTCTAAAAGCCTTGGAGAACCCTCTAAAGGTGGTAAGAGAGGAGAGTTTCAGCTCCGGGAGGTTGAGAACAACTTCATCCAGGAGATCCTGGAATGCTGCATTTTTCGGTAGTTGGCGACATAGCTCTTCGGATAATGCCGGGCAGACCATCCGAGAAGGCATTAATGTACTAAAGCAGTCAGGAAGAGTGGGATCTCATGGAAGTGGTGGAATTGAGCACACATCTTCCATTAAAAGGTTATCCAGTGAAATATTCCCTGAGCCACTTCAAATGGAAGATTTAGAGAGACAAGATGAAGTTTAGCTTCTCGAGCATGCATTAAACATGTCGATATGCTTCATAATTCGGCGGTAAAAAGTCACATCTCATCGTCAAGGAAAGGAAGTGCATCTTCTTCTTCTTCTTCTTCTTCTTGAGGCAGACGAACAATGGCTGAATTTTTGGATAAGATGAAGAAAGTGAGTAAAGCTAGATTCTTTTTCTTATGGTGTTGTTGAAGCTTGTGAAATTTGCATACAAGCTCCCAAATTTTCTTCTGTAATTAATCATTTTCTCATAGCTCCTCATGTCTGCAATACGTAATCTTACAATCGCTTTTTGGAAAAAAACAAATTACGTATCAACACAAAGCTTTCACATACAAGAACAGATGTTTTTTCAACTCTCTATGGCAAGGTAGAAGCTACAAGTTTGTTGGTTCCACAACTAGTTTTTAAGGTACAAGCTTAACACTTTCATACAGTAAATTACAAGCTTGACACACTTACGATGTGACCCAAAAGAAAACTTCTGGTAAAAAGCTCTCTCACGATTTTCCATTCCACAACCAGATGAGAACCAGCTCACTGAGGAAGAATGTGAAATTCATGAGGCATGTATGCTTCACTGGGTCTATAGTACTTGTTTGGAGAATACAAGCCTTAGTTGGATACTTGGCTCGTATAAAGGCAAGCAAATCTCTCAACCTGTAGAAGCCAGAAAGTACAGATTTTATACTGCCATGACTGCGCGTTATAAGGAAAAGTATAGGAGGAAAGGGAATAAGGAACCATCTTTCAAAATAACCGCAAAACAAGCGATTAAATCTTGCCTGATGAGCAAATCGGGAATTTTGATAACCTGTCTTCATGAGCTGTCCCCATACCTTGTGAAACTGTTGAGCAATCATTGACCTGAATTAACATGTGTAATGTGATAATGCTAAGTACTATTTATGACGGTCGGATGAATTTGTTCACCTTTTGATGACATTCCTGTTGAGCCCCTCGATGGGCAAGTCTTACTTTATCCTTTTCACACTATCAGCAGTGAACATTCAAAATATACTGTTAGAGTATGTACAACATCGTTCATAAGGGGAAAGTTGCAGAAGTGGTACTAGCATCATAATACATGCATCTAACCTCTAACTCGCGTATAGCCTCATGTTTCTCCTGCTTCTGCTCAGCATTAAGATCATCAAACCTGTAGAAATGTGTACGTTGGCTTAAAAATTGAAAAAGAACAATATACAATTTAATTTGTATGCAAAGCCCATGTTAACAGGTGAACTATGAAAGATTTTAATTGGTGGACCTGAAACATATACTTACTTGAAGGACCCCTTAAGATGATGTAAACAATCTTCAATTTGATCACGATCATCCCTCAATGATCTAAGGCACTGCATAATAATGTCATTTAGGGAAACGAAATTGATTTTATTAATCCAGATAATTATAATTGAAATGGTGTAAAATAAATCAAAAGCTTTAATCGTATTTAGTGTATACAGACAGTAAAACAATCCTTAAAAGGCTGTCCATTTTGTGAAATAAAACTCAAGAGATCGACTGTAATCATCACATAAGGAAGATATCATCCACTTGATTGCCAGCAGGCAATGTAACTATCATCCCATTCCATAATATGGTCCATTTCAATCACTTCGCATTTTAGAAATTAAACAAAAGAAACCACGGCAAGGGGAGAAACCCATACTTGGCTGATTATCTTTCTAATAAGTTTGCCCATAAATCGATGAATTAAATTCCATTAAGCATCATTAAGATGGACAGCTAGTTATATCAATATCTCAAAATTTCCATTCAAAATGGAAATTCAGATTGACTTGGAGTCTTATCTCAGTTTAATAACTTGTAGCAATTAACCTTTCGTGTATCCCTTAGTTCCCAAAGAAGTTCCACCTCCTTCTCAAGCTCTGGAATCACAAGCATAGTTCTCCAACCTGTCCATAAATGAATTAAAAATCAAGCTAACCATAACTGTGACACAGATGCACGCAAAACAGCCACATTGATATTGCAAGGGAGAAATAATTGGTTGTTGTAATATAATGACAATATATGAGTAGGGAAGAAGTCAGATATCTAGCATAATTTTGGAGCAATAAATTGCTTTTGAAGACAAAAAGAAAGTTTCGCCTCTTTAAATCTATCTTACATGCCAATTCTATCAGATTATGGCTGGCATGTGTCCACTTCTAACTTTTCTTACAAAATTTTCTTAACCATAAAATAATTCCATGCATGCACCACTTAAACTTACTTAGAAATCATATTAATTTGTGTTGCAAAACTGCTAACCTAGCAATTTAGAAATGAAAATTAGGAGATAAGAATATCATACCAAGAACCTTTTTGCTGCGTAAAATATCTCCATAGATATGATCACCAACATAAAGAACCTGGTAAAACATATATATTTTTTAGACCAACAATTCAAACATTCAAGTATCAAGTACAACAAACAAATAAAAGTTAAGAAGAATTAGTATTCCAAACGGTCATGTCTGAAACAGAACCTTATAAACCATTATGCTACATCACATCTAGTTGGTACACTTCTCAAACCCATTACCAAAAACAGAAACAAATTGACAAATCATCACCTGTGAACTAGACTCAATTGAGAGCAACTTATGTAGATGAGCAACATTGCCTCCCTGAAAAGGCAGGTTCAAAGACACAATTAGCTTCAAACTGAAACATTTCACATGAAATGCTATAGTTTTGTGATTACCGACTACATAGTTTTCTTCCAAGAAAGTTTGGTATTATGAATGCTCTTAATTTTACAGCACATCTAAAAACATCTCATTACGACATTACAGGATCAAAATTACCTGGAAAATTCGACAACTCTTATTTTTTTTCATCAATGATATCCTTGGAAAAGTATCTCCAACCTTTTTTAGAAGTAAAATTTTGGATCATTGAAAGGAAGGATTAAGATCACGAGCAATAAATAAGGATAGCAAAGAATTATACACAAACCTGGGGCATTGGAGTGCCATTATCAGTGTTTAGTAGCTTTCCAGAATCAGCTTCCACCTCAAAAAGATTAGCACGATTTTCTTCATGAAAGAAGCTAGGTTTTGCACTGAACATAAATTTACTTGAGTGTCAAAAAGTCAAAGAACCAAAAGAACCACTCATTTTACCAAATGAAATTGTTGCAGTTAGCAGCAATAAATAGGTTTGTTAGTAGATAGCACTGGAAACAGCTCAAGACAGGGTAACTAGAAGATTATCAATATAAAGAGAAATGAATCTTAAAGAGTCAATCAGCCTGGCAAAAGAAAACAATCGTCAAAGAAATGGTAAAAAAATTTATGCAGTGGATCATGCATTACATCTAATGTTAGGAAAACTGAAACGAAAGATAAATTAGGACCAAGAGATTCATCAAGAAGGGAAGGAATTAAAAGAACAGAATCAATAATACATAGAATTGACCATTCTGGTGTTTTGATTAAATGAATATGACCTGCCAGTGATGACAACATCAAAGAACCGAAGCCAATCAAAGTTGCAGGTTCTGCTATCGACCATGCTAAGTGAACCACAGAGAAAATTCATCACAATGTTTGTGTAATCCCATAAGCTGCAAAAGAGATGAATAAATTCTCTCATGTTCTACCATCCAAAGCTTTATGAGGAAACAGCAAAAGATTCTCTCAAATATAAACGTTATGTTTTTAGGCTACTATAGAAAGGGCATCAAAAGTAATGGTAGAGCATTAAACACCTATTTGTCACCAAGAAAGTTGATCGACCGGAATCTCTGAGCATCTTAAGCATTGGAATAACAGATTTATCTTCAATGATATACCTAATGGAGCATCATAGAAAACAGAAAAGATAAAATAAAGAATAAAAGAAGGGCAGTGTCTAAAAGCCGTTTTTAAGGAGGTTAATGATGCACAAATCACGAAGATAAGTATGATTCAGTGTCAAGAGAAAGTCAAAAGACCACTTGTCCTCTGGGAAACATTCATTAGACCAGACTTTCCAGGGGAAACATTCATTAGACCAGACTTTCCAGGTTAACGACAATGGATGTCGCTACTCTTAACATATAAACGTTGCTCCATGAATGAAATACCAAATTTACCCTCACTTTTTGGGATCTTTCGCGACCATTTGCTTCAGAGTTCCATCGCGATGACAAATATCAACTGCTTCACGGACATCTTTATACATACGAGCATAACTGAAAGATATGGTTGAAAATGAAAACAATAAAAACGTGTATAAGGAGTGTAAGATGTATAATCTAATAAAGTATAGATTCTTGCATGCTGCTACATCATCATTAATTAATCATGGGCAAGAAATTCTACATAACATCAATGGAACATGCTATATTTTGCTAACATAAACCACACATTTCATTTATAGCCACAAATAGTTTGTGTTACAGATATTTGCTCACATACAGGCTATGATTATATTATTTGTTGCTTTATAAGTAACATGTGACGTTTTTCAGCTGAAGGATACATCGTTCATACAAAGAAGTCAACAGCTTCAAACAGGAATATGTTTAATATAAGATAACATACTTCAGTGTCAAGAAGCATTGGAAAAAGTTAGATGATCATCAGAGTATTTATGAATACAAGATTAAGCTCATCCTCTAGCATATACTTGCCAATAAAACAATAATGCTTGAGGAAACACCAAAGAGTAACATGCTGGGCCAATTGCATTTCTTTTAGGAAAGCAATTTTTATTCTGAAGGCAGACTGTTTATGGAATTACATATTGTTGAACTTAAATTAATATAATGCGAAGAATATTTGGTCAAGAGGTGTGTTATGAAAGAATGGAAAAGAGTTCATTTTCATCCAAAAATTAAGAACACATGATGAATGGAATATAAAATATTTCTGAAAGAAAATGAGCACTAGGAAACTTAAATGAGCACCAACTAATGTTCTTACTCCACTCTCTCTGGAATCTTTCCCGGATTATGATCCTTAAAGTCAACAAGCTGAGCAAACAAGTAAACTTCAGCTAATGAGAAAAGAGTATCAATAAGTGCATATTCGGGTCCATCAAAAGCATCACGTATCAGAGTATTTCCATATGTGCCAACTTTTTCTTCCTTGGGCATCTCTCTAAATCCATGGTAGGCAACCTTTACATATTTGTGACGATCCATCTGCATAAAGCGGAGTTACAAAATCAGATGCTTCATAAGAGCCTGTTACAACTACGGACAATTGTGACTGTATAGTTATTAAGAAATTTAACTTCAAGATGTTGCCTCTCTTTTTATCCAAAACCAAACCTCTAACCATGTATTTCCAATCAAATGACCATTCCAGCAACTGCAATAGATACATCAATGTTTTAGCTCACATACTAAAATATTGAAGTTAAGAAGAACATGTTGTGACAAACTTACTTCTTGTGGATAACCAAGATCATACACCAACTTTTTGACTGTGCCATCATATGCAAGGGATTCAAAGGTTTCAGGTCTGTATTGAGCCAGGGTATAATCCATATCGAAACCAACAGCTACAATGTTCCCCATATTCAGAGGTCGATTGCAGAAGATCTGTTTCCCAATTTCGATGTCCTGTCCTTCTTCCAATGAGGACCAAAGAAGTGGTTTTTGAATGCCGTCACAGATAATAACGTTTTGATCACTTAGAACGGTTCTCTGAACTTTATCCATTCTGTAGCCAACTGATTGGCCCCTGGTAGATCCAACGAACAAGATAAAATGGTCACGTTCGAATATGACAATTGCATTTATGCCCTATATTGTCTCTCATCCACTTATTACGCACCCAATAAATGGACAGACAGCAAAATTCCACATCTTGCGTAATCAATAGCTTCTCTCTCATCTCTCAAATAAGAATATACTCAAAACAACAAACATTCCAATTTCCACCAAAAGTGACCATAAAATGCAAAATCCATAACACCATCCAGTTCCTTGCACATTCTCTTGACCAACAAAAACAGAATAAACAGATTACCTACTAAATGCCTTTAGTACAGCGAACTAATCCTTACTTCTTCTACGTTTCAACTTTTCAATAATTCTACTACGTTTCAACTTTTCAATACTTTCTACCACAGATGGAAAATATGTGAACTTGGAACAAGTTGACTAATTTGCAGATTTCAACTATACATTCTCCAAGAATAGAATCTCACACACTTACATGGGAAACAAAAGGACCTTAGCATCATACCTGCAAAACACAATCAAATTGAGCAGAGAGTGAAAGTGCAAACCTGGTATAGACTCAAGAAGCGTCAAGCACCGCTCCAATTATCACCTAACAATCCAAATTCTCGGACCAATCAAGCAGAATGCTCCAATTTCCATAAAAACCCCATACACAGCAAAACCAATTCTTAGAACAAAATTACAAAAAAGCCGCACATGTATCAATCAAGTGTCAAAACAAAAAACGGCGGTTACAGAAGAGTCTAAAAGTGTAATAAACAAACAAACAAACCAACCAAAAAAACAAAAACAAAAACAAAAAGAGTCGTACTAAAGGAAACGGACCTGAAGAGTGAAATGGTCTGCAATTCAGCTCCAGATGGCGCCAGAAAGAGCGCGGGAAACGAGGGGACAAGACAAAGAAGGGTTTATTGGGAAATGCCATTCCAGGAACAAGAATTAAACGCTCGTTTGGGGAATCAGACAGTGGCTGTTCGTGAATCGGATTCTCGATCACAAGTTGGCAATACACAGAAGGATTGCATCAAGTTAGACTGATAACGGTTGTGATTCGAATTCGTGCTTAGGGCATTAAGAGCAAGCGTTCCTCGTATCCAATCCAGATCAGGACAATGAGAATAAACACCGATTCCATCAGCCCTTTTGCCACTCGAAGCGATTCGCATTCCCATCTCGCTCGCCCCGTCTTCACTCACTCCCAAGTCTCACTCACTACGCCACTGGGTGAAGGTGTCGTGTCGGTTGTGTTTCGTGTCCTACGTGGTGGTCTTCGGTGCCACGTGGCGCATCTAGATAAGCGGTTTCTTTTGTTGCTTTTCTTTTCATGACCAAGTTGATTCGATGTTTTTCAATTTAATTGTTTATTTACTCACCCTTATTATTCAAGTATTTTACACTCTAAAAACATTTATATGATAATAAAATTTTTAATTAATTAATATTTATAATTAGACATCTCATTATTAAAATTTAAAATATGGTATTTTCTAAGTAAATATTTTATGAGCTTATTAAATATTTACATTAATTGATCATGAATGTAATGGATCTCCCGATAAATAATGCTTGCCATAAATGAAAAGGAGAGCCTGTACCTACAAATATTATCAATAAATTAAGAATGGTGAAACGATAAGATGGCCTAACACAGTCGAGTCAGAATGACCTTGCTATAAAGTGGTTGAGCTTAATCCAAACTCGACTCGGTCTAAGTTCAATTTATTTTTTTAATTTAAATTTTAAAATGATATTGTTTTGTTAATATATGTTAAATTTTAAGTTGGACTAGATCTAAACAACTTAAGCTTAAAGTTAACTTGAGACGATTTTTTTAAAAGTAGGACTCAAAGTCTAGTCAACTTAGGCCTGTACCATTGACCTTAGGTCGGGCTAGACTCGAGCTCTGTTGTCCTCTAGGCCTAACCTTTTGTGTGGTCCAAATTTGGTCTAAATTTTCGTAAAATTTATGTGTTAAAACCACGTTAAAGGTTGGATTTTTCAAATATTTAGATTAAGTCTCAAAGCCAAATTTTCATATTTTAATTGAGCTGAAATTCGATTAATTTAAATTTTATTAATTAATTTTGATCCCAATATAATTAAATCAGACTTATTTTATCATCTCTACAATAACTTAATTGCAAGGTTTAGGAACACCAAATCTGCTCATAAATATTGAAAAATAGCTGGTATTGGATAAAGTTTACTTTTATTCTCTTTTCTTTTTTCAATTTTGATTAAATTAGTATATCAATAAATTAAATTTAACAAGCCTATTTTTATTAAAAATATTGATTAAAATTTAAATACCTATTTTGAAAGAATTAGTTCAACTAATAAAATATAATTTTATATGCCGATTAATTTAAGATTCTTATATTAAGTTGTGGATAGAAGGGTCATTTATTACTTCAGTAACTTTGAGAATAATAATTTGAAAATAGAAATATATTAAATTTATAAATATTAATTAAATTAAATTTATTAAGTAAATTATGAATAATTAATTAATTAATTTGAAACGCATTTGAAATTAATATATGACTTACTAAAAGATAAAACAAAATGCCATGTTAATGTGATGTTCAATTGCGTCATGCGAGTGGGCCCCTAATACAAGCAGATAGTTGATGAGTTCATTGTCAGTCAGCTTCCACTCAAGCAAAATTTGAATTGTAACCTTAAATTTTTTAAAAAACGTAAAAGGATATACATTTTTGTAATATAGGAAAATTTTCAATTTTTTTAATTTGAAAAATTTTTGAACAAATTTTAATTTTCTAAAAGAAAGTGTCTTTTTTACCTCATTTAAAAAATAATGACAAAATATGCACATTATGAATATCACACTTATAACAATAAAAAAGATGATTATTTTACGATTGAATTATTAAACACGAACTAAATTAATTAAATTTGACTAAAATTAATAATTTGTTATAATTATCTTAAATTATTAATTTTAGTTGAATTTAATTTATTTGGGTTACCGTATTACTGATAGTTAATTAATCCATATTTCATGTTCATATCACATTTATTTTGTCATTAGTTTTAATAGAAATTTAAGATAAAGAGATTTTGTAAAAAATTAAACTAAATTTTTTTCAAAACTTTTTAAAATATGAGATTTAAAAAAAATAATCTACACAAAAAAATGCATATCTTTTACCCTTAAAAAAATTAAACTCTGAATTCTCAATTTGGATTAAGGACTCGTATTTTTAACCCAAAACTTAATCAAATTCTTGATTTAACTTTAACTTTTTAAAAAATAAATCAAAATTTATTTAATTTATTATTACTTATTAAAAAAATTATATCGATTTAGGGATAACAGCGAGTTGGACTGGTCTGACTTATTATTATTTTAAAAATTTAAAACAACTGCTGTTATCGAGCCCAGTCAACTCAGGCCTGGCTCATTGATTTCGGGTTGATCGGGTCTGGCTGGATTGGGCCTATACCCTATTCTCAAGCCTAAATCGACTCCGGCCTAATTTATTGCATCTCCCGTGTAGACCTACGATTAGTGTACAAGAAATGTAGGAGCTATAGCTCTTTCCATTGTGTTCCATTGCTGCGAAGTGAAAGTCAATGCAGAAGTACCTAAAAGATTGGAATTAAATCGGGTTGGACTCTTGTCTTATCAAGTTTGGGCCAATTCAAAACTTTTTTTAAAAAGTTCTATTTCGGATCCAATTTTTTTTTAAGATCAAGTTTGATTTGATACTCGAATTGAGTTTAATCTAACAAATTAAATTTTTTTACAATTTCAGGCTTTATTTAAAGTTTTTGAATTTTTTAAGTTTAATTAATTTAAAATTTTATCAATTCAAATTTTATTTATTAATTTTAAATTAGTTGGCCGAAATTTAAATACTAATTCTACAAATATTCGAATAGAAATATCTAACTCGAAATCATTTAGATTTATTTTATTTTCAAAGTAACAAATAGATTTTGATTTAATCAAATTTAAATTGAAGTTGAACTTTTTGTGCTCTAACTCAAACTTTAACTTGCAATATTTTGATATATAATCAAATTCAATTATTTTGTCTTATTTTCTAAAAATATCTCATGATACTAATATAAAAATTCAAAATTTATATTTTCAAGTAACTGATTATCATATTAAAAATTCTAAAATTAACTTAATAAATGAACGTAATTTTTTAAAAAAATATTAAAACTAATCTAAATCTAAAATTGAATTTAAATTATAGTTTAAAAAATTAATTTTATTTAAGCTCGTGTTCTAAATGTTTCAACCTTGATAGTTGTGTAATGAAATTAAAGCACACCCATGCGTCCCACAAGACATAGGTAATTATATTATCTTGTGGTTACGTACGGCAAAGATTGATGAAATCTCACAAAGCAGGTGAGACTTAAGACAATTTGAATTCCTTTTTATTCTATTTTCCGAAAAATAAGAAGATAACTTTTTTTAATGTGCTCATGCTCCAACTTGTTACATCAACTTTCTTTAATGACCTTCGTCACTTTTCTTTCTTTATCAACTTTGATTAATATACTGTATTAGAGATAAAGTTATGTAGTAAATTTTACGATTTAACGAAATTTTTATTAAATTATTATTAATATTGTTGATTAATATAATCAAATTAATGATTTAAAATTAAGTAATAACTCTAAATTATGTACTTTTTTTAATTTATATTAAAAATAAAAAATGATGTCATTTTTTATTATTTTCAAACTTGCGAACTGACTATAAAATCTTGTTCAATAAGTGGAATACATTAGTTGTTCGATCTCAAGGTAGGCAGTAAGGATCGGAAAAGAACAATCACTTATTCTTATTCTTCGACCGGCGTTCTTAAAACTAAAAGGTAGGGCAAAAAAGGAAAAAAATTCTTTATTCTTGATTTTTTTTTCTTAGTTAAAATGTGATTCTAACTCAGTAATTTTGGTAACAGTGCAGCCTAAACTTGAACCGGACCCGAGTCTCAATTTTTTTTAAATATAAAACCTGACCTTTTAATTTCAGATACAAATTCATATGTCATACCTAATTTCACTTTAGTGTTTCCTTCTAAAGTCTTACACCTTCCAAGTGGTTTGTTTCTCATTGTTCGGAATGTCCGTCTGGTGCTTTTGGACTACTCATCAGTCACATCGACATTTGGTAATGCTTCATCTCCCGGAGTCCTACGCTTTTTGTTTAAGGTCAAATTAACTTATAAAATGTACAAGTCACGTAAAAGCATGTCATGGCATAATCCCGAATTATTCACAACTTTGTCCTAATTTTTCTTTTCTTGGAATATAAAAAACTCTCGATGTTGTACTCCTTAGCCCCAAATATTCATATCATAGACGTCACCTTAAGGGGAACAACTAAAAACAAAAAACAATTTTGATTAAGGTTGATATTTCGACTCGGATTCAAACTCAATCAAATTATTTGAATTAAATTACTGTTATTTTATTTAATAATTGATGAATTAATTAATTAAAATAACATAATTTTATCTAAACATTGGTTTGATCATGAGTTATAAGAAACTTTAGCTTGATATTTTATTAACTCTAATTTTTTATGGAGAATAATAAGAAGAAACAAAATTGATATGAACAATAATTAATATTAGTTAACTTAAATTAATATATATAATAGTAGTGAGTCGTAGAGTTTTGGATAAAAAATTATTGGAATATTTTAATTTAAATAACTTTAAAAAGTTTTAAAATTATTGGAATTTATTTTTTTAACTTCTTATCAAAGTTTATTATCTTAAATTATCTTTAAAAATAATAACAAAAACACACGCTACGTAAATCTCATACATGAATTGATTTTTTATTTTTTTAAAAGTTTATTCTCTTATACTTATATTAAAAATAACGATGAAATACATATACTATAAATATTATACATGAATTAATCAAATGTTATTATTATGTCGATCTAATTTAATTTTTAAATTTAATTCAAACTAATTAAATTTGATTAATAATTTATATAATTATCTTAAATTATTAATTATAATCAAATTTAATCGATTTAAATCAATATTAATAATAAATTAAGTCGTTATATAAACATTATTTGATTATTAACATTATAAAAAGTCAAAGTATTTAGTGTACAAGACTTTTCGTTTTGTGGAAAACTATGGAGAGTGTACATAGTCTTCCATCTTCACTTTATATTTTTATAAAGAAGTTATTTTCGTAACATGAATGTGTGACCTTTTGGTCACAAAGGAGTAACTGATAGACTTACCTTTTTACTCAAATATTATATATATATATATATATATATATATAACGCATATATTTTTATATTTTTTTAAAAAATTAAGAATTATT
>JAOQMM010000002.1:1224235-1246718 GCA_027563515.1 Erythroxylum platyclados
AACAGATGTCTTGCTTATACCTTCATGTGAAATGTGGCAATTGACCTTATGCAAGTGTTAAGAGTGTTGCTATAACGCATATATTTTTATATTTTTTTAAAAAATTAAGAATTATTTAAAATAAAAAATATAGAAAATGTTTTGAAATTTAAGAATTTTTAAAAATTAATCAAACTCCAAGAAATTCTGGTGTGGATATTGTGGACTTGGAGAGTGAAAGAGAAGAATATTTGGCAGTTAATCGTATCAGACATTAAATTTCACAAGTCACAACATGACAGTGATTCGGCTGAATATTTACAGTGCCTGCCCTAAAGCATCAATCTGTAGTTTCTTAACGTTTTTATACATAAAAAGCACATTTTAACAATGAGTTTGTTTATTTGTTGATTGAAACTACCAAAGCAAAGCAAAGCAAAGAGAAGAGATTGGATATAGAGAGATGGGTAGTGATGGTTGCTGTGGGCCCGATTTCTGGTTATATTTGGCGGTAATCGCCGGACTAGTGGCGTTTGCCGGCTTGATGGCCGGTTTGACCCTGGGTCTCATGTCTTTGGGCCTCGTCGACCTCGAGGTTCTCATCAAATCCGGCCGTCCTCAGGATCGTATTCATGCAGGTACTGTGACTGACGGTTTTGTTTTGGTTGAAGTTTTGGTGGTCTCTTGTTTTGTTTAATTCGTGTTTTGATCAGTTAAGCTTTGTGTTCATTTAAGCGGAATTCGGTGTTTTTGATTCTCTTGTTTGGCTGTTGTTTGTTTCTTTTGATTGGCTTAGGGTGTTTGGTGTAGGTGGAAAGTTTTGAAGTTAGTTTGAGTTGGTGTGTGTGTGTGTGATTTGGAGGATTAGAGACTGTGTTAACTCGCTGAGTCCGAGTCTTTGCTTGAGCTTTTTTATGTTTTCTGTTTAAGCTGTAGATCGCATTTGTTTGTTGTAATTGTATCATATGAGTTTTTTTTTTTTTTTGGGCTTCTGCAGGTAAGATATATCCAGTGGTGAAGAATCAGCACTTGTTGTTATGTACTCTTCTGATTGGTAACTCTTTAGCTATGGAGGTATGCTACGAACCAACCACGATATTGAATATTATTGTTTTAACTCGAGAATTGATAATAATATTCTGAATCCAGATTTGGAATTTGATGTTTCTATTTGACTATATGTGTTGTTCTTAGACCCTTCCTATATTCCTGAACAAACTTGTGCCCCCTTGGGCTGCAGTCCTGATATCCGTGACTCTAATACTGATGTTCGGAGAGGTAACTTTTCATGGTGGTGGATTTATTTTGTTCTGGTTCTGGAATTCATCTATGCAGCTTCTACATAAAGCATTGTTGCTAATTATGCTAGCTTGGTGTTAACAGATACTACCCCAAGCAATATGTACTCGTTATGGCTTGACTGTTGGCGCTGCAGTGGCACCTTTGGTCCGTGTTCTACTCTTTATATTTTACCCTGTTTCTTATCCGATTAGTAAGGTAAGTTTGTTGTCTGAGCCTTTGTAGGACTACTAGGAATCTTTATGCAATTGAGTCATGTTTCATGGAATGTCATAAGTGCTTTTAGAACACCGATATATGAGTGTTGACAATTGTGGGTTCTTCTATTTCTTGTAAGTGCAGGTTCTGGATTGGATGTTGGGCAAGGGACATGCTGTCCTTTTACGAAGAGCAGAGCTGAAAACTTTCGTTAATTTTCATGGAAACGAGGTATTCAATATGACTTGCCACTGTCTCCCTTTAAAACTTTATTCTTACAAAATCCACTAAGTTTTGGGCGGGAGATTAAGCTGATAGCTTATGTTTCTTGTTAGGCCCTAACTGTAGGGATGAGAACTTCTGTGCCCATAACCTAGTTCTAACTTTGTGCTAGAAAATAAAGAAATGTGTAGATGAGATCTTCTGGCACAGAGTAGGAATTGAGTTATGGGCACAAAAGAGCTCAACTCCTAACTGCGAGCTTTGCAATGACTGTGCCATGCATATTTTGTTCCTGTAGGCAGGGAAAGGCGGGGATTTAACACATGATGAGACTACTATCATTACTGGGGCACTTGAATTGACTGAAAAGACTGCAAAAGATGCAATGACTCCCATATCGAAGGCATTTTCCCTTGATCTGGATGCAACTCTTAATTTGTGGGTTTGTGGTTTCTTTGTCATTCTTACATCATCATTTTCCCATTCCACATTGGTGCTAAGTTATGGTCCTTTTCCTATAGGGAGACATTGAATGAGATAATGACCATGGGACATAGTAGAGTCCCAGTTTATGCAGCAAAGCGAACAAATATCATTGGACTTGTTTTGGTATGTCATTTCTTTATCATACGGATTCCTTTTTGGTGATTTCTATCAAGAATACTGACACTTGATTGTTTTTTCACTTTGCTTGTATCCTCATGCAATCTATTTTAGTTTAACAGACAGGGGAAAACTTAATAGGTCTTTTCTTCATTTTCAAAGTAGTTAGTTGTCTTTTCTTAATTGCTTTAACATCGTTTTCTATAATCTGCATGTCTTCATGAGATCAGGTGATGGATGAACTATACTTATCTTTTAAGCTGTAGTATCTGCCAGTCAATATTTATCGGGTTCAAACATTGAGCAGTTAACAATGCTGAGTGAAAAAGAATATTGATGGCACACTTATCTGGATTATTTCACCATCAGGTGAATGTGAAATTAATTCACAATGGGTTTGGCACAACTATAACTGTTCGACACTTAAATTGTGATGGTGTTTGTCTCAGGCCACATTTAGACCTCGTCATTTTCACATTCACATCTAAACGATACATGTAGAAGAACGTTATATAGCACATTGGAACAGTCAGATAGAATTATTTATTTGAAATAGGTTTATAGAAGATTCTAGTAAAGCTGTCCCATGTAGGATATAATGCTGTGGTGAAACATCCGGGAACCTATATCCTTGGCAGGTGAAAATATGGGTCGGGGATCCTTGTTACGTTCATAATTAGCCAATGCTCTCTCTTCCAGTGTATTCTGGTTAACTCATTAGATCCAATTATAATATATACAGGTCAAAAATCTCTTAGCGGTTGATCCAGAAGATGCTGTTCCTCTTAAAAGAATGATCATACGGAAAATTCCTCGGTAACTCCTGTTCACATGAGTTATTTACATCCTTAAGGAAAAAATACGTTTGCATGTTATTCAACTGGGATGAATAATGACCATTATCATTCTCTTCTTGCTTTTTCATTTATGGTACAGTGTTTCAGAAGACATGCCTCTGTATGATATCCTTAATGAGTTTCAGAAAGGTCACAGTCATCTTGCGGTTGTATATAGAGATGTGAGTGTGAGTAAAGAGATGAAGGCACCACCACCTGAATTTAAGGATAGCTGTCGCAAACAGAGAGGTAGTGTTATGTCCATGTAGCTGTGTGCCTAGAGATATTTTGTGATGTAAATTCTAGTGATTTTCCTTAATTAATTTTGTGCACTAAAATGTTAAAATCCATTGCAAACCCCAGTCCCTTCCTTTTTTTTTCCATGTCTTACAACTTTTCACTCTCTGTGTCATGGCCAATGATATCAATTATGCGTTTCTAGCTACGGTAGAGCCATAAATTTCCATTTTATGTTTGATTGGTAATAACCAGATGGTGATAAAGGCAACTTGACTTCTGCTGCCCACAATATGACAGTCACTTCTGAGTCACATGAGAACAAAACTACAAAAAAAAGTGGAGGCCAAACAGTAAAAAGTAGTCTACCTGTAACTCCTTCCTTTAAGAAGCGCCACAGGGGTTGTTCATACTGCATCTTGGACATTGAGAATTGCCCAATTCCAGAATTCCCATCCAATGAAGAAGTTGTTGGTGTGATTACAATGGAGGATGTTATTGAAGAACTTCTTCAGGTATATGAAATCTTTTGTACGGGCACAGTATGGCCAGGCACATAGTAGGACCAGAATATAAGGATTGTGGATCTACCAGTTTCTTGCTTATGGATTCTATAAGAATCTTTTCATCATAGAAAAATGTCTTCTAAAATTAGGGGACTCAATGCTTCCAAATTACTTATTCCATTGGAATGATATAAGCTAAATTTGTGGAGGAGGCATACCATCGAGCCATGTGATTTGGAGACGTTGCTTGTTGCATAGTATCATATCTTATCTAACCAATGTTCTTACTTACGGATTTGATGTTTTCCCTGACGCCAATCCGCCAATGTTTTGTTATGCAGGAAGAGATATTAGATGAAACTGACGAGTATGTCAATATCCACAACAGGTACATGTTTTCTTCTGCTGCATATATTTACATCCATTATGCATGCGATTAGTCTTTCTCTGCATAAGATATGCTTATCCAACGCGGGATAAGTTACCAAAATGCTGCAGCCGTCGCAATTTGATGGAACAATCTCTGGCTACTAAGTTTGTTGAACTGTCATATGGTAGGTGAAACTTCCATGAAAGTAACCCTTTCTTCAAAATGCAGGATAAGAGTCAACATGAATGCATCTCAGGTAAAGATATCCAATACGGCTCTGCAACTTTCCGACACCGACAGTTCTGCTACATGCAACGTAACCCCATCAGGTGCTTCATTTAGCGACTCATCAAATCAGATGTCCCAAGGAGACTTATCAAAGAATCGACAGAAGTTATAGGTTGCATGAAATATTTGACATAGATGAACTTACAATGATACAAGTTAAAAAGGATCATTTAAGAAGCATTCCATACCTCGGGACATTTATAGATTCTGTAACTATGTAGATAGGTGGGTAGTCACGGTTTCATGTATAATTAGTATTCTTTAAGAAGTATTCTTAATCCTTCCGTTTCCTAATTTTACCTTAAGTTAATAATTTTACCTCATATCTTTTAATAACTATCAGAAATGGTCTCTTTACTAGTTAGAAGTAATGTTGTATACTTATGAATTTTTTCAGACCTTACATCTCAACGGAATTTGTATTAAGATGCTGCTGTTGTATCTTTTACTCTTATTAAGTAGAGTTGATTACTAGATTACTCATTCTTAGCACCTCCTTTTTAAGTTAATAATTTAACTTTATATCTTCCCTCTCTATCGGAAATAGTCTCTTTATTAATTAAGAGTAACGGTATATATTTTTAGACTTTTTCAGATATCATATTTCAGTAAAATTCTTACTCAAATGTTATTATTGCTGTATATTTTACTCGTATTAAGCAGTGTTAATCACTATATTATTCATTCTTAGAAGGTGTAATTCCAAATTACACTGCCAGGTTCCAAAACCAAACATAAGAGCATTAGATTATGTTTTTGCCTTGTGCATATTTAGGATTAACAATTGATTGGATCAGATTCTAATACCCTAAGGTCCAAGACAGTAAGTTGAAATCCAAGTTTGAATTTGACCTTATTACCTTAATGTCTTAAGACAGATTTCTGAGTAAGTTGAAAACTAAAGTTCAAACTTTAGTCTAGTAAAATACAATTTAGTCTGTTAATTTTAAAAAAATTATTAAATTCAAATTTAACTTGATATAATGTTTTAAACTCGATCAAACTAAATTGACTTGTGATTTTAAGATCCAATCAAATTGAGCTCTAATGAGTTTTTTGAAATGAAGTTAAACCGTTAAAATAAGATGTATAACGTTATAAAGGTTTAATTAGTATTAAACTGTCATAAAATTAGTTAAATTTGAATAAAATTTAAAAATTTAAAAAATGATTAAAGAAAACTATCTTTATCTATTAAAAAATTTAAAGTTCAATTGAAAAAAGAGACTGGCAAATAAAAATTAATCGATTTATTTTAATTTATAAAATTAATTAGTTTATAAAAATTAATCTGTTTTAAACAACAATAATTATTAAAATAAATGATCCCAAAAATTAAAATTTAACCCAAAAAATTGACAAATTTAAATTTTTTACTATTAAATGGATCGAAAGTTTTCAAAAACATTGAGATTTTGTCATAGCCGACGTGGCAAATAACAGACAGCCCTTTCCGCTAATGGCGCTTTTTGGTAAGTGAAATGGAAATATGTAGAAAGTATAACAATATATATGTTCAGTTCAGTTCACATCATCGATTTAGATTTCAGCAAGAGAACATAACTTCTCAAACTGTCAAAATTTCTCAGCAGAATTAACGTTGTTAGATGACTGTCACTCAGTTTTTCTTTCACCGATCTGTGTCGTCATTTCAAAATTGCTTAGCTTTTAAGGGTAATCATTTGATTTTATTGGTTTCAGAGTGATTATCATGGCTCATCCAACTTTGGTCCTCCCACTTTGTAGTAGTCCTTTTCCTGCTCATATGCCTGACAGATCTTACTTCCCAAACTTTCTGGTGACGATCTTAGTAGTGATGAGAAAGACCATTTAGGTAAATCCCACTTCTGTTTTTGTGTCGACTTCCTTGCCAGATGTTTTGTTTTCTGTTCGTTTAGTGGTTCTGGAGTTGGGGAGCGATGGCCATAGCTCGGCTTCGACGGCTTGCTCGTCAAGTGAAACGCCCACATGGCGTCTGTGTGAAGATGACAGCGGTTGCTATAATGGGTCTTTGCTTTATATTTGTTTGGTCAATGTTCTCTTCTTCTTCTTCTTCAGTGATCACTCAAAGAGAGAGCTTTGAGGACATAGCCGAACCAGTACCAGGACGCACCGGTTTGAGCACTTCTAAGGTTTCGTCTAAGCAGAAAGAATCAGAGAAACACGAATCAAGTAGAAAAGATCAGAACTTGAAAGTTGAATCTGAGTTGGAATCCAAAAAGGATGAGAAATTGACAAATGGGTCTGTTTCTTTAGGTGGGAAACAGCAGGAATCTAGGACTGTGGATAGGAAAAAGGCACAGAAGGTGAAAAGAGAAGCTAAAAAGTTGCCTGATGCTAAGATGGAAGATAATAATGAGGATGAGGAATTACAGAATGATGAAATGGACAATGATGAGAATGAAGGAGAAGTAGTGGATGGTAAGGAAGAGGCAAGTGATGGGGAGGTTGAAGGGGATCTTGGTCTTGAAGGAGATGTTGAATTGGTGGAAACCGTGGATCAAGAAGACACGAAGAAGGTGGAAGACGAGACTGTTGAGTCAAAAGGTACAGTGAAGAAGCAGAAGGTGAAGGGTCCTCTGTTTGATCCTAAGGCACATTATAGTTGGAGATTATGCAATACAAGAAGCAAACACAATTACATTCCTTGCATTGACATTGACAGTGGATCTGGTAAGCTGCACGGCTACCGGCACACAGAGCGAAGTTGCCCGAGAACGCCTCCAATGTGTCTTGTTCCTCTTCCTCATGAGGGATACGAGTCCTCAGTCAGCTGGCCTGAGAGCAAATTGAAGGTACGTGCAAGGACTCATAAATCTTAGTTATGTGGAAACAGAAATATGCTTGACTCATGTTGTTGTTATTGCAGATTTTGTATAAGAATGTGAGACATCCAAAACTTGCTGAATATATCAAGAGAAACAGTTGGCTAGTTCATTCTGGAGATTATCTTACCTTCCCTCAAGATCAATCCGTGTATAAAGGCGGAGTTCAGCACTACCTTGAGTCAATCGAAGAGGTGAGTTGTATATTAGTCTTGATCTGAAATTATGATGTAAATTATGACACTAAACCTCACTTTCTTAGAGGTGGGAATACTATAATGTCTGGTTTGAAATCATCGATCCGTAACTATGGCTTACCCCTGCTCTTGATGCTGTCTATAGATGGTACCAGACATTGAATGGGGAAAGAATATTCGTGTAGTACTTGATATTGGATCTACGGATTCTAGCTTTGGAGCTTCTCTAATTGATAAGGAAGTATTGACACTATCACTTGGCTTGAAAGATGACTTAGTTGACCTAGCTCAGGTTGCCCTAGAGCGGGGTTTCCCTGCGGTAGTTAGCCCTTTCGGAAGTAGGAGGCTTCCTTTCCCTAGTGGTGTTTTTGATGCTATTCACTGTGGAGAGTGCACCATTTCTTGGCATGCTAATGGTTTGTTTTTCCTTTAATATTCTCTTCTTTTGGATGAGATACCCTTTACTGGTCGAAACACATAAAAACACTCGTTCTTTTCCGATTTTCAGGGGGCAAGCATCTCCTAGAGATGAACAGGATTCTAAGGCCTAGCGGGTACTTTATCTTGTCAACTAAGCATGAAAGCATTGAAGAGGAAGAAGGTTTGTGCTGACATGCTATAAACACTTTTTATTCTCTACTAGATAGTCACTACACCCTTTATTGTGACTGATGAAGGTAGCATTTAATAGTGCTTGTTGAACTCTATGAATTGCATGAAAGTAGGATAGTCCAAATTCAGGAGTACTAGAGTTTTAACTGCAAATCTCTAGAAGTATGATAGTTGTGTTTCTTCACCTTAGTAACTGATGAAGCTTAAGCTGTATCCACCTTTTGTAAAAGTTGCTTATTAATTTGCTTCAATGGTTCTAGGCATATGGTGTGGCATGGCTTGCTAGCACCTAGAAACATGGATTACCATTACAAACTAAGTGACTTGAGCCATATATTTCAATGTTATTCTTGTTAGCCCTTTGGAACTAACAGACTCTGTCCATGTAGTTTTATTTTCGTAAACTTCCAAATCTGAGCCGATTCTTTAACTGTCAGGCTTCTATGGTTTTTAATGCTGGCTCTGTCTCTTACATTGTCCTCAACGATATTATGCAGTTTCCCAGTAGCACATGTTGATCGCCATTGCTAACATTGTTATCTTTTGGTCATTATGATTAGCGATTCCAACTGAATACTAGATGCATACTTTAATTTATTAGGCATATGTATGCCCTTGTGACAAGTGCGGTGATCGGCATGCTCCAGTAAGTAAAACACTCCCATAACATTCATCGTCTTTCTGCTTTCCAGCCATGTCCAAATTGACAGCTTCCATCTGTTGGAATATTCTGGCTCATAAAACTGATGATGTGAGCGAAGTCGGCGTTAAAATATATCAGAAGCCCGAGTCAAATGATATCTATGAGTTGAGAAGGAAGAAACATCCACCTCTCTGCAAGGAAAATGAAAATCCTGATGCAGCCTGGTAAGCCTAGGCAATCATGAAACAAATGGCCCTTTTCAATTATTATTATCTCCAATTAATTTGCTTTGTGTTTAGAATCTTATTTTGTATTTCACTTAACTGTATGGGTCGAGTCAAATGTCGTGTTGAAGTTTAGGCACAGAGTTGAGAGAATGGGAACATATAATCAAATTTTAGTATAAGACTCGGTTTGGACTAATTTCATTCCGTTTTGATCAATGTAAGCTCCTAGATGCCAACTGTGATGTTAAATTCTGATGCCACTTACTCTGCAACTTTTTCCTTGATCAGGTATTTTCCTATGAAAACATGCTTGCATACAATTCCATCATCAATTGAACAACATGGTACAGAATGGCCAGAGGAGTGGCCTAAGAGGCTTGAAACTTACCCTGACTGGATGACCAATAAAGAAAATTTGGTTGCAGACACAAACCACTGGAGAGCAATCGTTGACAAGTCCTACCTCACAGGACTGGGTATTGAATGGGCGAATATTCGTAACGTGATGGACATGAAAGCTGTCAATGGCGGGTAAGCTAACAAAACTGTCCGTACCTGTGAAAGTTTCATTGCTGCTTGATTTGATTTATAGAGGAATTAAAAGAGGAAGATGCTTTAACATAATTCTTTATCATTGATAGATATCTTAAACCTGTAGATCAAGAACATCAAGTTACAGGAATATGATCTCTCTGTGGTTATTACAGATTTGCTGCAGCTCTTTCACAGCAGAAGGTATGGGTGATGAATGTGGTTCCTGTCCATGCACCAGACACACTTCCTATAATTTACGAACGAGGCCTTATCGGCATCTACCATGACTGGTGTGAATCCTTCGGAACATACCCGAGATCGTATGACCTTCTGCACGCGGACCATCTGTTTTCACGGCTTAAAAACAGGTCAAATTAGCACAACTCCTCCCTTCCTTCCTTATAACAGTCTTTAATCTCCATTCATTAATCTTCTTCTTCCATGGTTGCTTAAAGCTTCCAAAACTCTAAACTGGTCTTGGCAGGTGTAAGCAACCTGTATCGATCATTGTTGAGATGGATAGAGTGTTAAGGCCTGGTGGGTGGGCGATTATACGTGACAAGGTTGCAATATTAGATCCATTAGAAGGAATCCTGAAGAGCTTGCACTGGGATATACGCTTGACTTATTATCAGGATAAAGAAGGTTTGCTTTGTGCACAGAAAACCTTGTGGCGACCCTGAAAGGGAAAATCTCTGTATATTTATCTGATCCTCACATAAACATTGTAACTGCAAATTGAAATTAGGACTTTGAAGGCAAGCTTTTCTTTTTCTTTTTTTAGCTTCTTCTGCCTTCATCATACCAACTCTCATTGTTTTGATAATGCAAATTATGTTTTTAGCATACCTTTGTGTTCTTTAATTAAATTAAAAATGGATGATTCGAAGTGATTAATTGAATTAGATAATGTTGGTAATACATTGGTAGTGTTGGTTCGATGATAATACATGGGATTGAATTAGGGTTTAGTCCATAAAAATAGAAGTCTCATTTTGATTGAGTTAGAATATTACTTTTTGATCGAGCTTAGTTTGACCCAATTTAATTTTTTAATAATTTTTAACTTCAAGTTTGTGAAAATAAAAAAAAATCCTAACGTAATCAAACTTAAACTTAATCAAATATTAAAATATTTTAATAAAATAATACCATCAATCTAATGTATTGCTATACAATCAAAATCAAACTCGATTGGATGGTAATATATCAGGTGAATTGAACTCAATCTTAATTAAATTTAGATATTTGAGTTTGATCAAAGTTAATTTTATTCGATTTAAATATTTTTTATGATTTTAAAGTTCAAATTTATTAAATCCAAATCGAGGCAAAACGACGAACAAATTTAAGTACTTAAACCTAATTTTGGTAGGATTTAAAGTTAATGGGTCAAATGCTATATTAAAATATTGTAATAAATTAATTAAGGTTTTAAAAATTAAACTAGAAGTTAAATTGATAAGATAAGAGATTTAAAGTTTACAAGATTCACTGGTATTAGACTATTATAAAACCGGTTAAAGATTAAATAAAATTAAAGAATTTAAAATATGATTGAAAGACATTGTCCTTATTAAAAGAAGAATTTAGAGTTTAAATGAAAATTAATTTATTTATTTTAGTTCGTAAGAATTTATTAATTTTCAAAAATTGCTTGATTAATTAATAAATTGGTCAGTTTTTATTTTATCAATAAGAGTTGTTAAAACAAATTGAACTAAAAATTAACCGGTTTAAAAAAAATTTATAGTTGAAATAAAGTCTTTTAATCATTTAAAATAATACCAACAAAACCATTGCTTTCACTTTACACAGAAACTAGAGAAAACAGAAGCCTGCATGTAAAGACACCGAACCCGAAACAGAACATAACTAGTTCAGTTGAAATTAGTTAACTGAGCCATGTCCCTGAACTCAACTTCTGCTCGCATTGCTCTTCTCGCTCTTCTCTCCGCTTCTACCGTTTACTGCTTCTATAAATCTCGACGTCTCAAACTCCTTAAACACTCCTTAATCCCTAAGCTAAACCCTAATGTTCGAGGCAAGCTTTTATTCATATCTCAAACAGGTACTTCCAAAACCCTAGCCCACCGTCTCCACAATCTCTTGGTCTCCAATTCTTTCTCCTTTGATCTCGTTGATGTCAAAGACTACGAGCCTGAGGACCTCTCGAAGGAGACTCTCGTTTTGATCGTTGCTTCGACTTGGGAAGATGGGAAACCGCCTCCAAACGCCCAATTCTTCGCGAATTGGCTAGCGGAGAGCGCCGATGACTTTCGGGTCGGGTCGTTGCTGCTTTCTAAGACTAAATTCGCGGTTTTTGGTGTTGGGAGTAGAGCTTATGGGGCTACGTTTAATGCGGTGGCTAGAGACTGTTCGAAGCGGTTTAGAGAGCTGGGAGCTAGTGAGATTGTGGGGGTTGGGGATGGTGACGTGGACGGTGGTGACCTGAATTGGGTTTTTGAGGAGTGGAGTAGGAAGGTAGTCGGGGTTTTGAAGGGTGGTTGTCTGGAGAATGGTGGGGTTTATGGAAATGGGTTTGCTGTTGGTGGTGAGAGTGATGGCCAGAGTGTTATTGATGGGTTTGATGATAGTGACGACGACGACGACGACGGAAATGGTGGTGAGGAGTCTGGGATTGTTGATCTCGAAGACATTGCTGGTAAAGGGCCGTCGAGGAGGAGGTCTGGTACGGTTGCTGAAAATAATGGGAAATTGAATGGTTCGAGAGAAATGGTAACACCAGTGGTCAGGGCCAATTTAGAAAAACAGGTATGAATGTTCTCAAGATGTGAAAGGGTGCTAAATCGGTATTTGTTTGACAAATGGCCTATTAAATTTGTCTATTCAATTGCTGATGTTAACATTCTTGTTGAATTTGCAGGGATACAAGATTATTGGTTCACATAGTGGTGTTAAAATTTGTAGATGGACCAAATCACAACTTAGGGGCCGAGGAGGTTGCTACAAGCATTCATTTTATGGAATAGAAAGCCATAGGTGGTTGCCCTTTTATGATTCCTTTTAGGCCTTGACTTAATTTTTAAGTGTTTTTGTAGTATCAAGTGTATTGTATGGACATGGAAAATTCTGTGTTCCTTAATTATATTCAGCTGTTCCTTCTTGAATCAAGGCTTTTATCAGTTGTAGGCATGCTGTTTAGATGTCATTTTTAACTTATAAATAGTGAACTTGTGCAATCGCATGGTTAATTGTTCATCATGTATATCATGTCAAGAATAAATCATTATCCTGCATATACAGCGGTAGTAATTTGTCAAGGCTTGAATGGAACAGATGCATGGAGGCAACCCCTAGTCTGGCATGTGCCAACAAATGTGTTTTCTGTTGGAGACATCACACAAACCCTGTTGGAAAGAGTTGGAAGTGGAAGATGGATCATCCTCTAGAAATTGTCAATTCTGCCATAGAGCAGCATACCAAAATGATTAAACAAATGAAAGGAGTTCCTGGTAAGTGCACAGTTGGTTGGAATTGGATACTACTTTTGGTTTGTCTTTGTCCAACTGTGTTAATTAATCAAGCATTCTGTCCCAAAATGAGATTACCGTGATTAAACATTTTTATGTTTAATGATGCCTGACTTTGAGGGAGCATCATCATTCATGCAATATGTAGTACGGGCTGGGCCTTATTGCAATTCCTAATAAGACTTCTCAAGTCCATGATTTATTACACTAGTGGACATGCAAAAACTATGATGTTTGCTTGGAGTTTACCTACACTCCATATGTACCATGAAATGCATATTCGTTCATATGATTGATTTAGAGAGTATGATTCTTGTAGGGGTTACATTGGACCGCTTGACGGAAGGTCTCTCTCCTAGGCATTGTGCCTTATCACTAGTTGGTGAACCTATTATGTATCCAGAGATTAACAAACTTATAGATGAGCTGCACCAAAGGCGGATTTCCACTTTTCTTGTGACAAATGCACAGTTCCCTGAAAAGATCCAAATGTTGAAGCCTGTGACCCAGGTTTGAAGGCTCTAGATTAGTTTTTTGGTGGATAAGATAGGCCATATAATCTTGCTCAGAATGCCCAAGGCTCATAACGCTTGAATTTTTCACCTCATGCAGTTATATGTCAGTGTGGATGCTGCTACAAAGGATAGCTTGAAGGCGATTGATAGACCACTGTTTGGAGACTTTTGGGAGCGCTTTATTGTGAGTACCTTGTGTGCCAAACAACCTACTTGTTGTAACTGATTAGAAATGTTCTTGTACTTGATGGTCAAGCATCTCTTCTTCAATCTGAGGCAGAATGATTTTTTGGTATGTTGTAGGGACTAGCTTACAGCTTCATTCTGAATGTTATGTTGAAACTGGAAGCTTTATCTTTTGTTCCAGGGACATTAGGAACAGAAACTTGCACAGAGGCTGTTAGAGCACATTGTAGCTTATTGTTAGAACTTGAATTCAAGTCGTGTTTCCATTTTTGTACGACTTTTCCAACTCAAATATCTAATTTATTATGTTACTTATGCTTTCCCGCAACTAGAGTTCCTTGCAATCTCTGAATGAGAAACATCAACGTACCGTTTATCGTTTGACACTGGTGAAAGGATGGAATGCAGAGGATGTTGATGCTTATTTCAACCTCTTCAGTATTGGGAAGCCTGATTTTATTGAAATTAAAGGCGTCACGTACTGTGGATCGTAAGTGCTTTTAACCTGTCTTGTACAATATTCAGTTTATTGCATTTTTAGTTACCTGTTTTTATCTTAAAGGTCTGCAACATCAAAGCTGACTATGGAGAATGTGCCTTGGCATGCTGATGTGAAAACTTTTTCAGAGGCCTTGGCTTCCAAGAGCCAAGGAGAATATGAGGTTGCTTGTGAACATGTCCACTCATGCTGTGTTCTCCTAGCTAACGCTGAGAAGTTCAAGGTTAATGGCCAATGGTTTACGTGGATAGATTACGAAAAGTTCCATGATCTGGTTAGCAACAATTGTTGATATCGTACTGTGACTGTTGGCAAGTGCATTTCTGCTTAAAACAAAGTAATAACTTGTTTCCGGAAAATTTGCAGGTTGCTTCAGGAAAACCTTTCACTAGCACAGATTACATGGCTGCTACACCATCATGGGCTGTTTATGGAGCAGAAGAAGGTGGATTTGATCCGGACCAATCTAGGTATAGGAAAGAGCGTCGGCATAAATCAAGCCGGTAAAGAACTGGGTTAGAATGTTTGAATGTGTTCTGGGTTTTTTCTGATCTTACAAAGTTTCTCACTATGCCATAGATGCATCATAATACTCTTGTGTAACAATTTTCCTGGACACCACTATAGATAGAAAGGCAAATATGGGGCCTTGCAAGTTTTGTATTTTAGGAATTTTTTTACTTATCAGGAGAGGAAGTTGCTATTAGATCAGTAAAGCTGGAATGATATCAATTTACATTTTCTATTCAGCACATCTTTGATGAATTAATAATTGCTTAATTAAAATATTCTGATGTAGTCATTCCAAATGAAATTTCATCCAAGATAAAATTCTGAGTTTAATTTTAATATAGTAATCGGTAATAAACTTCACTGAAGAGAAAATTCTTAAAACTCTTATCACAAGGTCTTAAAGAGTTTAAGATACTCGGATCTAAGTTTCTATTTTTTTAAATGTGAGAATCTAGTATTTATCTCATAATCAGGGACAATAATTAAGTTTGACATTGATTAGATTGAACTTTCTCAAATTTTAGGTTGACATATTCGGTGAATTTGACTTCAAGCTTAATCTAGCTTCAAGTTCACGGTTAAATTATTTAAAATTTAAAAATAATATTATTTTATTCATAATTTGAGTTTTAAGTTATCTGTATCTAAATTAATGAAAAATTAAAAAGAATTGTTACATGATTAAGAATGATATTGTTCTATTAAAACTTATCGAAAACTTGGTGGTTAATAAAAAAAACCTTTTCTCATATCCATAGAGATTTTCACATAAAGAGTCTTTTTTTATAGTTCTTTTTTTACTTGTAATTCTCTTTATTTAATCAAAACATTTCCTTTTTGAAATAACACCTTTTTACCTTGCGTCATTTTGAACCTCCAAACTTGCATTACTTTTACTGATGATGTTGTCGAGTTACTTGTGTCTAAGAGAAGTCTAAGTGGTCAGCGAAAGGATCACGCCGCCGTTGGCTGTGGTCCACACTCCCCAATCAAACAGTTCTCGATTATGTTCTGACACGAACTCAAACTCTCCACGCGCCAACATCATAGAGTTGGTTACGCTTCCTAGACAAGTTGTTATAGTAAGAAATCATCGGTGATTGGAGCTTGCTGAGGCGGCTTGCCCTCAATTAATATACATCCTGTTTAGATAAACCTTAAAGATTGAAACTTTTTGTACATGATCAAGTAATAACTCTTAGATAAGACGCGATTACCAATCTTAAACCACAAATTGGATTGGAACAAAGTTGGAACTGTAGAAAGTTTTTGTTCCTTCAAGCTTTCTGGTGCTTCTGCAGAAAATGATCTTCTGGATTAAGAACTCATGACGGGTACAACAATCGATATATACAGGAACATCAAAGCACTTTCTTTCACTTGAAACGCAGAAAGAGAGAGCAATGAATCATCAGGCTAAAAATGAAAGCAAGTAAAAACTAATCTGCAGTTCCTAACCAGAGGGTGTGTTAAACCGTTAGTAGATTGCCGATTTAGCAGCTCTTTCTCGGTTGGCTTTTTCTCCGTCTGCTTCTTCTCGGAGGCTCTATTTCTTCAGATTGTTCACCTTCCTTCTTCTTAACTCGCTTTTGTTGTTGCTGTACTTCTTCTTCTTCTTCTTCTTTGCTGGTTTCAACCTTCTTGGATTGATCATCATCAGCACCAATATTACTCTCTCCAGCAGATGTTAGTTGCTTCTTTTTGACTTCGGTCTCAATCTTCTCGACCATCTTGCGAGGTCTACCTCTTTTTCGAGGGGTTTGAGGATGTTGTTGCTTGGTTTCGTCTCCTGTCGAAGAAGCTTCTGCTATTGCTACTGATAGTTCCTTCGTTTTTTGAGGCTTCTTCCTACCCATCAAATCTTTCCCAATCACTGACGCGAACTAAGCTATCAGTAACTAAATCACTTGTAATTTGCGAGAAACACGTGAACCCGGAAAAGAAAAATCGAATCTTGAGAGAAGGTTTCAAGCTTTATTACCATCCAGCCAGCCTCTTTCTTGAATCCAAAGAAACCAAAACCAAAGAAGATGCTGGACTTTTCTTTTACCTCCTAGAACACCATTCTCTCTAGTGTAAAGCTGATATCTTTGACCAATATCAAGATTCTGCAAAAAAAGATAATAATAATATCTCTATATCTCTCAGGAAGCAACAAAAGCCTCTCTTTATTCAGCAGAATATTGAATACACAATGGGATAAAGCTCAGAAAGGTGAACAAAATCATATCTGTTTTGCTATTGCTGTTTATCCGATCCATTTCAATATGAAGTTGCAGAAGAAAAGGACAGGTTTGGAAGTAGGAAGACTACTAAGTTTGGTGTGTGACTCTTCGTCTCTAACCGTGGTTAGGGTTTTAGACCAAAAGGACTCGAGTTAAAAGGAAAAAGAACCGAAAGAGCGTGTCGATTTTACGTGTGTAAGGGAAGGTTAAATCTCAGAAGACTCTCCTCACTGTCTCAGTCTGACCACTTTTGTGTCTCTTCCCGGGTTTTGCGTCTATTGGGTGGTGGGGAAGGGGACTGTATATACGTGAGGTCCTTGTGTAGCACAAGATTTATTATCAGGGATGACCCTGGATAGAATAACCCGACTTAGTCCAATATTCATTATCTATAATTCGGTTTAAGATGTGCAGATTGAGTCATTCTGGTTTGGGATCCAAACTCTTAAACCTGAAGCACTGAAACTGTGAAAACTCAAGCTGCATGAAAGTCAGTGACCTCTAAATTTGCTAGGAATGTGTTGGGTTGACAACAGGATGATTCGAAATTAATGATGAGCCATATCTTACTTTTTCTAGTCTTTTATCGGACTTACTTGTAGGGATACCAATGGAATGAACTAAGATATGGAATCCTAGCCTGAATTAGTCCGACATTCATTATGTGCAGTCTAAGTTTGAGATGCGGACATTAAGCAGCTCTGAGTTTGGAGTGCACAAAAAAAACAATTTTATTAATTAAGGGTAAGATCACCTACTTCTAAACCTCTTCAAATTTTGCATTTAACGAAATTTTTACTAAATTATTATTATTGTTGTTGTTGTAAGTTTTTAATGCACAAATTGAGCAGTTTGTGTTTGGGTTCCAAACTCTTAAACATGAAGTTTTGAAAAGTAAAACACCTAAATTTGTTAGTAACATGTTGAGATGACAATTGGATGGTTTGAAGTCAACTATTGGGTTTAAGTTGTCCAAGTTGAAAATAAAAACTTGATCCGATGATTGTAATATTTCAAACTTCTTTCTCCAAAATAATTAATTTGTAAGTTGAAATCAATAATGAAACCAAAAATAATATCATTTTGAATCAACCCAAATGAATTCATATCAAAATTAAGTTAGTATTCTCAATCCAATTAAACTTTGAACCAAAATTAAGTTACGAATAACGGAAGTCAGATCAACTTGGATCAGTAATCAAACCAACTCCTTATTATTCCCAGTAGTTCAAGCTCAGGTTAAGCTGAGTCAGCTTAACTTTTTATTTTTTCAAAAGAATTTCAAAAACGACGTCATTTGTTCAATATCTGTTGGGCTCAAAAAAGGACAGGAGGCCCAGTCAACTCAAACCTGACCCGTTAATTTTAGGTTAGGTCGGGTCTGAACCCGGACCCAATTGCCAAGATTATCCCTGATAATATGTGAGTTGTTCCATTTGCCTATGGTTGCTTCAAATTTTAATATGTATTGTTAGATGGCCAAGTAGACTCTCCAAAAACCCACTAAACACTTAAAATCTTATGTTTTAATTTCTTAAAACTTTTTCCATAATTTGCTATAAAGTTTAATGATTCCCTCGATTTAGACCTAATTACTGATTAATTAAAATATTGAGTTCGTTGAATAGTTACTTTGTTAAGAGACAGACCACTCAAAGTGAGTCATAATCTTGAACTTATGCGTCTAAATCTAATTAATATAATTATATAACAATTTATAAACCAAGTACTCAATTAACAACTCATAATCAAATTCATTAGCGACGTATGTTTCTTATAGGTCAGAGCCCAAGATATTACTGTAGAAATATCGGATAAGCGAATATTTAAAGTCCAAATATAATAATTGGGCCACTAACTCTTAGCCCAAATGAATGTTTAGTTTTTACCAAAACATAATTATAATTAAATGATTTTTTAATTAATTTATAAATAATAATATTTAAAAATTCATCTTTGATAATATATAGAATATCGTTATTGTAGAAGTAGCCGTTATGGTGTAATTAAAAAATATTTTTAAAATTGGATTGAAAATTATTTAATTGAAAAAAGTAACTATTAAATGAAAACTAATCAATTTATTTTGGTTTATAAAATTTTATTAATTTATAAAAATGATTGATTAATTAAAAAATTAATCGATTTTTAACAACAAAAATTATTAAATTAAATCGAACTAAAAAGTGAAGAATAAAATCAAAAAATTAGCCGGTTTAAAATTTTCAATGTTAAACCGACTGAACTATTCAATTTTTAAAACATTATAATTAACTAAACCTGTTACATTCAATTTTATTTCATATATCTAAAAGATATTAAAATTTAATTGAAAAGATTCTTTTAATAGAAGACTTTTGAATTAATTTTGATCTTGAAATAGTTTTTAAGAACTATTGCCCCACAGAAGAGCATTTCGAGCTATGCCAAGATGTCATGAAATATGTCAACGGTCTTTTTTTTACCTCTTGACGTTCTTGGTTGTTTTTTACGTGGAAGATCATGAATGGAAGATTGAGAACGGTAGATTTAGGTTAAAAAAATGAAGTTCACTTTAGTTTTTATTATAAAACGACGTCATTTTAATAATCAGACTTTAATAAAAGTTTTTAAACACGTAGCCGTTGTTTTATGATAAAACTTTAATAAAAGTGTTTAGACACGTGGTAGTATCACTTCAACAAAAATAATAGTGAAATTAACGTCAGGTTAAAATTAAAAAATATGTAAATTTGAATATTTTATTATTATTTTTTAAAATTAAAATTATAATTAAAAAATTAAAGAAAATTTTTTATTTTTAATTAAAAAAAGTAGGAGACTTTTCCTTAACCGTTACGATTACATGGCATTAATATTAAAAAAAAAAAGATAAGACATCACTTTCAACGGAGAGAAGAGACAGCGACGTCGTGTGAGTACAAATTCTTAATCAAAGCATCTCTTCTGTCCTAAATGGATAAGATCATCATCATTTCGTTTCTTACAAAGAAGATGTCTTAGATAGGACAAAACAAGCAGGCCCCATTTTCAACTAAATTAATAACGATTAACAAATAAATTTTATTTAAATTTAACTTTTCATTTGATTAATTGACTGACTCGTAAACTAAAAAGACAATAATAAGTTAAATTTAATATTGGTAATTAATTGAATTTAAATTGAATCTAAAATTTAACCGAATTAATTCATATTCTCTGACTTTGATTTTAATTAAATTTTAATGAAATCTAAATAATACTTAATCTTATTTGATAACTAATTAAAACTTATAGTTTTGATTTCGTCCAATTTTTATAAATTATGAAAATTATAAAATGTTTCATACTATAATTTATAATCAACTAACTATATATTATTTAATATTAATTATTAATAAAAATTATATATTTAATTATTTAATATTAACTATTGATAAAAATTGTGAATAGTTTAATTTAATAAGTTAATTTAATTTTAAAATAATTAATCTAGATTTTAAATTTTAAAATAAATTATTTTTAATTAAATATTTAAATTTAAAATATTGTCAAAATATATAAAATTTAATTAAAATTTAGTATGATTATTAGAATATATTAAAAATAAATATAACATAAAATTAAATTATTAATTTTAATAAAATATAATAACTTTTTACTGATAATTTATTATATAAAAGATTGAAACAAAATTTTATTTATTTATTTATAAAAGTTTTAAATTTTTATAATATGTAATTATTAGACGTTGTTTTCATTACGACTCCTAATAAGATAAGGTCTAGTGTTGTAATAATAATAAAGAGGATTAAGATATTTTACTTGGTTGAGCTACTCAATTAGCTGTTGGAAACATTGAGAACCACGAACTAAATTAGATTCGTGGGGCCCAGAAGATGACCCGTAACCGGTTCAATCGACTTAGACAAGATATGTGGTTTGGATTTCTTTTTATTTTGGGCAGTGTTACTTAGGTGGCTCTCCATTTTTTTTAGAGCAAGTATATATCTATTAGGTTATTTTCTTTTTTAATTTCGGGAACAAAATAATTACTTTTTTTACAGAAAATTAAAATTAAAATTAAGAATAGAAGAATAAATACAAGCCTAAGTCTTCAATAAGTTTATTTATGTCATACGGAGATATAAGTATATTTTACACTTACCTTTATATAAGGATTTTGTATATCAGAAGATAACAAAATTATGAGTCTATTTAAGTTTTAAGTTATACAGAAAAGATTGGTTAGTTTAGATCTCTAAAAGTCAGGCCGTAAGAGTTGACATCAGTTAATAAAAAAAGATTCGCGTTATATAAGTTATAAAAAATTTCTCAATTTAATTCTTAAGATTATTAAAGAATATTTTTAAATTTCGAAAAATCTCTTTTTAAAATTTTTATCATAAAATAAATATAACTAAAAAATATGATAGAAGAGATTTTTATAAAAAAATACAAATTATAAAAATTTAAAATTAATTAAACTATAATAAATCTCCATATCTTTTACTATCTTCATATAAAAACAACTCTAAGAAATATTAATTATTTTATTTTAAATGTAAAATTTCTTATCATCTTATCAATTTACTGTAAAATTATAATTTTAACGGAATAGGATTAGCCATTTTATTAATTTTAATGTATTTTCACAGATTTAAATTACATAACACAGACATATATGTGTAAGAGACGTGTTTTGGCCGGTTGTATGACGTGTCGGTCACTTGATAATAACCAACGACGGTGTATGTCGGGTTACTATTTGTAATTTATTGAATTGTCTGGTTGGGAAAGGGAGACAATGGTTTAAAGAGTTCATAGGTTCCTTAATTTAGTCTCTTCTTCGGGTTCATATTGACCGGAACCAGAGAATTAAGTATAGAAGCGATTCGGTTTCGAGTTTGGCTTCATATTGCTTGCCCTGTTTCTGCTAGTGTTGGCGAGTTGGTTCCTCTGTTTTCTGTGCTGAGTTGGTGCTGCTGCTTGTATGATAAATCCGGTAACTTGGACAAAAAGATGGTTTCTTTCTAACAGATTTCCATATTTTTGTTAGTAATAGAAGATATGGTTCGTGGGTTTTGTAGCTTGATTCTATCTGATAGTTGTAGTGATCTTATCTTGATATGTTCTTGATTGGTTTTTCTCAACACCGGCTGTTACCTTTTCAGTTCATGTCTTCGAGTTTGCGTTTTTGTGGTTTTTTTCTGTTCCTGGAATAGGTATTACGGCTTGTGCGTGCTTTTCTGTAGTATCAGTCAGTGTTGTATAACAGTTGAAACTTGTATTTCAGTTTGTTACTTTGTCCTGGCCTTTTCTTTTACGTTTTCCTTAATTAAGGATTTCTGTTTCCTAAGGATTAGGTCCCCTTTGAGTATATGCGTACGTCGACTGTAGACTATTTTTAGGTTTTTGGGTGTATGAATTTCTAAACTTGTTCTATCTTGGACAATCCTAAAGACTTTTCACTCTGGTTTCATATAACAAGCAGAT
>JAOQMM010000002.1:1248473-1270316 GCA_027563515.1 Erythroxylum platyclados
TCTGGTCTGTTTCCTGTCGTGAAACATGTTTCATTATTATAAAGTGTCCCATGCTTAGACATCGATACTTGTACTTGCATGGAGAATCTTAATATCTTATCCTAGACGTGGACATGGGTATGGGCAGGGCACTTTTTTCAAGCTTTTGAGATAGTACTCAATTGTCTCGCTTCATCCTTCCCGTTGCATTATTTTCAATATCCTTTCACTGCCAGACTTTGAGTCTGACGTGAATGATTCTCATACTTAAGCCACGTGGAGGATGCCTTTCACATGTGGGCCCGCTATCTCCTTGGTCACCTTTGAGTGTTTTATCTATGTTTTCCTGGAACCTGATGTCTAATGTCTTTAGTTTGAGTCCTCAGGCTTAGTGAACTCGTGCATGGTGATCAGAACTTGATAGGTAGGTATACCAGTGACTAGTTTAGTCATTGTTGGGTAGTATTCTCTTGTTTATCACAGTGGCTGATCCCAGGGGTAGTAACAGATCTTTGAGGATCTTGGACAAAGAAACTTGACAATACTTTGACATTTAACTTCGTGTGGACAGACATAGTTGCCCCAAAATCAATGGTAATCGCTTGTTTGATTTGTATCTGTACAGAAAAATTTTGCTTTTTTGCCCTTCTTATTTGGAGTATAGGCTATGATTGATTGGATAAAATTGCAGTTGGAACATCAAATGAAATTTCTTGAATCAATCTTCCTAAAGCTCTATCCTTTAGCTGAAAACATAAATGTCCCTAGATTATACTGTCAACTTCAAAATTCCTATGCTTGACTGTATGCTTTGAATCTTTTCATCAGAAATGGAGGTAATGTAAGAGTTAGTCTTTGTCCAATTTGCTGTCACATCTAATCTCTAATTTCTTCCAAGGTTTGGGCCATTTTAGTGGAACATGCCAGGGATTCTCTCTATGCATTTCTTTTGAACATGTTCTCTGCAGCTCATCTGGAACCTTTATCCAATTGCAGGTTGCCGAGTACAAGAGTTACAAACTGGAAAATGAAGAAGATTATGGTAACATGTATTGGAGGAGGATGGAGTATTTGGAAGGTGAAGATGGTGAATTATCATGGTTCAATGCAGGTGTGAGGGTTGGTGTGGGGATTGGACTTGGCATTTGCGTTGGAATTGGTATAGGAGTTGGTTTGTTGGTTCGCACTTACCAAACTACCTCTCGAAACTTCAAAAGGCGACTTATTTGATCTCTCTTAGTAGTACCCAGTTCCTGAAAATCCAAAAGCTGCTAACTTTCTTTTGTTTGAAAGATAGTTACTTAACGGCAAGACTGCAAATTTGAGTTAGATGTCTCTGTGCAGCTGACTCTGAATTTTCCATTTTTCGTGTTTTCCCTGAAATTCTTGTGTGATATTGTGTTGTCTTAGAAGGGATTGACAGATAATTAGTTCCTCCGAGTGCCAAGGGATGACAGTTGTTTACATTGATCTGAAGTTGATACATGTATTAAGATTGTATGACTTGAATTTCCCTGTAAATAAAATCTCGGTTTGTCAAGGTTAAAACTAGATGAGTATGCTTTTTCCTCCCTGCGAATATGATTAGTATCTAATTGATCTCATTGCTCATGTTTCGTATCGGCAGTGAGAATATGTACCCTTAAAACTGGTAAAACAAACCAGTATCAACGACCATGGTCATAACTCATAAGACATGCTCTTAGTTCCTTCGGTTTGTTATTGATCACATACTACTTCCAGGCAATTTAGTGTGAGGAAGAGATATGGTGCAGTAAGGATAATGTAAGAGCCTAACATAGCACAAAATGAGGTTAGCCTCCCTCTTATTATCCTGGTCAGAATACGGCTTACAGCTTTTGTTAGCTAAAAATGAAGTTTGTAAGCTCAATAAAGGCCTGCAGAAGATCTGCATTTTGACATTCTGCACGCAATTAGCTGGCAGGAGGTGTTACAGCACCAAGAGGTTCAGGTACCACTTCAGCGCCATGAAGCCCGTTTCCAGCTTGATGAATCTTGCTGCCAAATCCCCAGAATGAGGCAGTCTTCAGATCATCTTGAACCATCATTCTCGAGAACTCTTCATGATCATATTTCAGTATGGCCTTTCCTCCAAACTCTTTGGGAAGATTTTCTTCGTCGAAGAACGACCTCATGACTTCCACACTATCATTATTGTTAGGGTAGACAAACTTAACCTTTTGAAAAGTTTTGGGATCCAAGAAATACTTGACAACCTGCGATAAATAAGAGACCAGAGTGCTTTAGCCAATCTGTAATGTCTCAGTGAATGAACCAAGGAGAAGGGGTTTTAAGATCCATATCAATCTGTAGCTACCGGTTGTAGCCAATTACAGTAACTAACATTAGCAGCAGGTGACATAGAATTGAGGTGATTAATCAGGAATAGTAACGACTTCTCAGTTTGCAATGAAGGCAGCAAAATCCAAACCTTCCAGAATGCTTCAAAAATCCGAGGGGGATTGTACAGAAATGACACAGCTAGCCTCTCCGGATAGTGGTTCTGCAATATATTAATTGTATCACGAGCAGTCCGGACCGGGACACTGTTGGTCATGGACCAGCCAGTAAAGTCTATCAACCAGGACATCTGTTCCTGACTCTCTGGAAGGTTAAGGATTCCATTCTCTATAAGATATACAAGATGTCGAAGCTGGTTTTCCAATGCTTTTGTATTCTGCACTAGATGAAATAGCATTAGTTTTCAAATACATGAAAATTTCAAGAACTCATGCTCCAAGTCTTCCCAATGCCATACCTGCATTCCTGGTCTGAGTATAAGAACAGTCCTCCCCTCTCGATCATGAAAATTAGCTCTGTAAACTTTTCCAGTCTCACCTTCAATTGCAACTTCTTGCTGACAATAGAACATTCATGAAGGAAAATTCTATACTCCAAGATCATAGGAAGTGTAATCTTGTTATGCATGCATATCATTGTGAAGTGGGAAAGAAAATGAACGACCTACCCAGCGTATTTCCTCAGGTTTATAGGTTGATCTCCACTTAAGTGTCTCCTCCAACATCTTCTTTGCTTTATCTACATTCCAGTTTCGAGCTTCTAAGTATCTTTTGAAGCAAGCGTCAGTGCAAAACTGTAAACTGCGTCCAGAAAGTGGTCCAATTGCTTCTTTAAGCTCTTTGATCTGAACACAAACAACAAAAGATAAGGGGAAAAAAAAAACAGTATCATCACAAGTCGATGAAGCCTGTCACAGACAATATCACCTCAAACATATGTAATTTGATAATCACCTTCATTTCATGTTGCAGAGCTTCACTCTCCTGATCGCGAGAGGAATTATTCTTCCGGCGAAACATTTAGCTGATCTTGAAATTGACTGAAATAATCGGACAAAACAACAGTTTACTCAAACCATAACTGGAATCTGTTTTATACACATGGTATACCTTCATTTCTTTTAGCAGAAGGAATGACAGATCTAAAACATCAATCCAACATAAATCTATTAAAATATTAGGTGGTCACTGCCCCAGAAATTCATGAATAAACTAAGCAACTTCCAAGTCAACTTCTTCTAGAGCAAGGAAACAGATACAACGAATTGCTAAATAGACACAATTTAACAGCTAAAATTCCATTCTCCCTAACTTCTTTCCTTTACAGCCACAGGAAATATCACAAAACACATGCCGGTCTTAGTTTATGAGAATAAAGAACGAAACTTTCGAGTCACTGCAGAGCAAAACTCAAGATTCTATCAGGAAAAAAGAAATTCATCTCTTCCTCACAGAAATCACCATTGGACAGAAGAAGAATCTCATATCTGAAGATTAACAAACAAAATTAAAAAAAAAATCCAAGCCCATCGGAGATTCAGCGGACACAGAACCAAAAAGCCCCCCAAGTAATAAACTTGATAGGAGACGAGATCAAGTCCGTGTAAACTAATTGAAAAAGATCAAAGCTTTTAGTGACCCACCAAGTGAGGAGACACAAAGACAAAAATCTCTCAGCTGAACGTTCCGGAGAAAATTGGGTTATGTTATATAATATTTGACGAACATGCTACAAAGAAAGAGGCCCCAAAGAGACAGGAGGGGCTTCACAGACTCGACAGAGAGGGTTCGTTGATCTGTGTTGTCTTAAACAGTTTGTGTTTTGTTCTTTTGTGCAAGGAAAGAGAATTTTTACCGTGTTCAGTATTCAGATATTTTCTCTACTGTGCAAAACGTACGGTCCAGGCAGACTGAACAGTGCTAAAAGCACGTGCCTGTTATTCTCCGTCACAGTCACCCACCCCCTACTTTCCCATACCTTCACGTACGTTCGCCTGTTTTGCTGGTTCGCTGTAGCAGATCTCAGCCGGTCCTTTTGAGGACATCTTTGGAATTATGTGCTCGGTGACGTGTCCCTTTGAATATAAAGTTTTATAAATAAAATATTTTTTTCTCTCTCTGCCTTTTCTTTTATAATTTGATTGTGTTATAAATTACTTAGAATCCACTTTTATGCTAATGATTTTGTAAATAATTCGATTGTGCTGTAAATTGCATAGAATTTATGCTAATGACGCGTGTGTTATCCCTTGCACGTTAAACTTTCTCTATGATTCCGCGAGGTCCGGTTCGAAAAAGATTTAATAATATGTAGTTTTAGTTTTAACTAATGGAAAGATTATTTTTAAATAACTTATATTAACTTAAAATAATTACTATTACAATATTAACATTTTAATAGAAATTTTCTAGATATAAGATTTTAGAAAGTTTAGAAATATAAAATCTTATTTTTAACTAATAAAAAATTAATATATTAAATTTTAATATATTACATCATCTTAAATAAAATAAATAAAAAGATTGACATGTGATAACTAAAAAAATAATAATTTCAACATGTAATGGTTAATTTTGAATTTTTCTTTACTATAAAAAAGTATCGAAAGCAAAATAATCAAAGGTTCTTGTTCTTATATTTCTTGTTGCTTCATAATAAATTATAATATTTTAAAAACTGAACTTAAAAGTTAAATTGATATAGCGGGAAATTTAGTATTTAAAAGATTTAATCATTATTAAATCTTTATAAAATCAATTAAAAATTAAATAAAATTAAAGAATTTAAAATAAGATTGAAGAATACTAATCTTAATTTAAAGTTTAATCGAAATAAAAACTGTTAAATAAAAATTAACTAGTTTATTTTCATTTATAAAAATTAATTAATTAATCAATTTTAATAATAAAATTTATTAAAATAAACTAAAAATTATAAAAAAAATAATCGACTAAAAAATTTTATAATTGGATGATGCGAATAAATTTCTCTCACTAAATGATATATTTGTGATGTTCTTCGACTATTTTTCTTTTTTTTAATTTGTCGTAATTTGTCGTGGCAGAGATGGCACCAGAAGTCAATATAGCATGAAGAAGTGTCTAGCGCTTCTAGAAGTGGTAAAAACCAAACCAAAAGTGTTTGTGGTATTCAAATGCCATGACGCACCTACCCAACCACCACGCAATAGGACGACTTGAGACTTCCATACACTCTCCGTTTGATTGACTTCTTTCCTTTCTTGAGTGGAAGGAGAACGATTCCTCCACAATTTGAAGAGAACAGTATCAAAACTGCAAACACATAAAGAGAAAGGGGCATCGGCATCCAAAGTCAAAGTCTACTGGTGTTCTCAAAATGCGTCAAATGGATATATTCCTTTGTTTTGGAGTTGCAACTTTCTATATTACTTTGGAACCATTCTCATCCAATTCGAGTGGAAACTAATACTTAAAATGGTCTTATATAATTATACAATTAAAATTATCTGTTTTAACACAGATAATTAAATTTTGTAGACGACACAGATAAAGAACGCGACAATGGAATAGACATTGCATGAAACAGTAAATACAACCATTATACTATTTCTACTGAGCAAGATTGTGATATGGATAGATATACGTAGATAAGTGTAAAAACTTATGGAATATTCTACAATACTATAGATATAGTAGATATTTGTAAAGAAATGAAAACTTTCTAAAATCTCATTCTTTACCGTAAGATCAAATGTATTGTAACCGTTAGATCAGGTCTCTAAAGCTTATAAATATAAGAAGGGTCTCTCATTTGCATCGTCGTCCAAGAAGAGTTTGAACTTTGAACTTTCTAAGAAGAACGAAATTGTCAACAGACGTAATAATTATTTTAATAAATACACGCGAAACGGATCCACCACTCCTCCTGTCGTCTTCTTTACTTAGGTGACTAGCAAGAAAAGTATAACGAAGAAAAAGATAGAACTGTATTATAATAAAAGGATGGTGGGATTCATGGTTAGTACACTACAATCTTCTAATAAAATCCACCAGCAACCCCCGCTTCAAAGTTAGACATTAAACACTAAAGAAAAAGAATAGTGGTTTATAACTATAATTTTAATAAGCAAACTGTTACAAACATCTTTTTAGACACTTAGGCCTGTTTAAATAAGACGCAACTTTCCTACGAAGACCTTTGTAACAGACACCTATTTAATTAATTTTTTTCTGTTAGATCTCTCTCTACTTTTCAGAGAATTTAAAATTAACTTATTAAGAAAACATAATCATTTCCAAAATTTAAAATTGCCATCAACAATATAAATCTACTATTTTTAAATTAACCATAGACTGTTACCTGCAACTAAAAGAAGACGCATAAAACATGTTTACATACTACAATTATTATATTACATATTAAAGGAAAGAAAGATCACATTGAAAATGTTGAGGAATCTCCATAACGTTTGGAAGAGAACTGAGAGACAAACACGAAGACCGGGCAACCCAAAATAAGATGCCCGCAAGAGTGGCATTCGCAAGAATGACAAGAGCCCGGGTGTTGGCTCTTCCAGTAAAGAACGCTGCGTCGTTTTGCTAGGAATTCAGCTAACCTTCGTCTTTAAGGGACCCAGGTGGATTCGAACCACCAACCCTCCCAAACTTGTCAGCTTGGGCGCTCTTACCATTTTGAGCTAATGGATCCATAACAGCAATCTGACCCAAGGAAATGCGAGAGAGAGAGAAAAAGAGGACGTCACGACAGGCGCTTGCGAGGTGTTCGTAGATCAATTTAGTCCATCCATTATGGCATCTGTAAGTAACGGCTCCAAATGCGCTTGAAAAGGCATTCAAGATTTGAACCCTATACTGTCTTATATAAGATGCTGTCGACATCCCCCACCCACTCAAGCAAATAGATGACCTCCCATTTCGTCCTTTTCATATTCACATTCGTCTTCTACGAGTGTAATGCTTTGGCATGAGCGACACGGGCGACGAGCCTGAGTTATTTACATGGTGCAAATAGAAATCAGTGGGACGGACATATCCAGTCCCACCATCAAGAAGCTATATATAAATGTACACGCACAAAGTAACAACAAATAGGATTGTTTTAACCCATCTTCCTCCTACAAATAAGCTATGATTCAAAATCTTGATAAACTGTTTCCTGAATGCATTCTCGATGACGAACAGCTTCCTGAATGCAGTGTAGTGAATCGAAAGCAAAACGCTCCAACAGAAAGAATAATACACAAAGGGAAAATTCAATCGATTGGGTAGTAACATGAAATGCAAAGCATTGTGCTATAGTAACTTCAAACTTGAGAATATGAACCGGAATATTTCAATCTAGGCAAAAAGGCTTAACCAGCGAATATGTACGCTATAAGGTCGCTGAAATTTTCTCAGGGTTCGGGATGTGAGCTCCCCTGCATACAAACGAATGGTCTCAATTGTTGGTCATGTGTAACTAGACCTCGCCAACATGTTGAGCAAACAGCTTTAGTGCAAAATACACAGGTAACATCCTATCACTGCTCCGTTGTGTGCAATTTTTGATCAAGTGCTGGGTGTTGGTAACAGTTAAAAAAGCATGTACATATTGAAACAGCACAAAATACCATTAGGGTTTTTACTCGCCTCACCCGTTGAAAACCTGTGAGCACTGGTCTTGCAGTGACAAGTTACCAACTGAATTCTGCCGCAATGAAATCCTTTAATCAAACACCCGGCCAATGAAATTCACAGCAGTTATATGAGAAGGGAAACCTTGTTCCTTGTCCTCAAATGAAACTCAATGCCATAGTCCTTCAAGATTGTTTGGCCACAAGTCACCCTTGAGTCCGCAGCTCACCAGCAGACATGGCATGTCGCAGTTCAGCAGCTAAAATAGCATGACCATCTCACCAACAGATAGCATGTCGCAGCCCACCATCAGAGATAGCATGTCGCAGCTCACCAGCTCACAACGGCATGTCGCCGCTCACCAGCATGTACACAGGATACAGGCATATACAACAGCCTACTAGATACTATTACAGTTCCCAAAATTCAATAGGTGCAATAACTACAAGTAATGTACAAGTTCACCTTGTAGAATATCCGGACTGATCCTTAACTCTCCCCAAATACAATAATAGAACTTCCAACCATATTGAAGGATTACATCTAATGAGACTATAACCTTGCCATCGACGTCATACATCAAACACACCACAATGGAAAATTAAATTTATTTTTTAAAGGCTTCTTCTTCACTTACCAAGAGGGAAATCTGTGGAACTTATATTACCGATCAAGGCAGCAATAAAGACTTGCATACATATGATGGCAAACTCATTTAAGTAACGTAGTATGAACAGAAATACTGGATTGGAGATATGAGGACTACAAGCATGCACAACGAAATTATTTTGTTCTGCACCCAAAATTCAAGACCTGTGACGACTTTTGAATTACATAATCGTTCATATGATCTCTAAATTTGTTGGATATTAATGTCCAAATGATGCAGTCTACAAAGTTCATAATCTAAAAACTGTTGCAACTTTTGTGAGATATAATAGTTAACTTCGTGCTGTAAATAGTGCCTCGTAGCAACAGTGAGGATGAGACTATACTAGATTTCGAAATTCAAGTTGTTGAATTGAAGCACGCAAATGGCCGATGTGCAATACCAATGTTATCAGATTATAGATTTTCTTCAAAAAAGAATCATTTACCTCTAAAGCAATTTTCCACACTTCCCCATAGAGACGTATTCCTTTAGCTTTGATGCGTGCCATTGCTTGGTGATTTATAAACATTTTGGCAGTTAGTGATGGATAAAACATGGATGCTAAAGAAGAGGGAAAAGAAACAGACTACCAGAGAACACACACACACACAAGGGGGAGAGCCGGGCAAATAAATAAACCCCGTGCCATCCCCCCCCTCAAAACCCCAAAAAAAAGCATTTTCATTAGGCATCTTTGACCTGCCATGCAAGCGCACCTGTCATGACAAAGGCCTGGGGACAACAATATATAAATCTAAACACAAGGAACTAACCTCTCCATCCGAAATCTACAAAACCATCAGTCAGTAAACCATCAATCATACCGGCAATCCCATACCAATACCTTACAGCATAGTTATATTTACATAACCGCAGCAATACTTTATAGTTTGCCTCAGTAGGTAACGAAACTTGGTTTATACCACAATCTCTTCACTCCTGGCAGTAATCCTGACGAGGCTACCACTTTTCAACACCTATCAGCAACGCCATCAAAACCAGTGTCTAATTCCCTCTCTAGCAACCATTAGCTTCAAATCACGTACATGACAAACGAAGAAGACGATCAACCTAGAAGACGATCAACCTGTCCGATACAAACTGTTTAATCACAAACGACCCAGCCAAAAATAACAAACACAAACAATCAGAAACTAACCAAAATACCTAGAACTGTTCCATCTAAACATCACCGTTAAATCGATACTTGAAAAAGTAATCCACCAAAACAATCGTGTACACACAACAGGAAACTGAAAGTTATCCTAGAAAATACTCAACATCCATATCAGAAAAAAGATAAAGAACACAAGATTCAATCTCATCTGAAGAAGAACATGAAACATGATACATAAACCTTCTTAGATCTAGAAAAATCATGTACGATATAAAATCCTCAACATCCAGATTAGAAAAAAGATAAAGAACACAAGATTCAAGCTTATCTGGAAAAGAACATGAAACGTGATACAAAAACCTCCTTAGATCTAGAAAAATCATGTACGTTATAAAACAGCTAAACAGATCTAAACACCTGAGAGCTCAAAACCAGAACAATACATACCTCATTAATACCTAATAAATCGAGCTCATAGAGATCAGATATCCTTCGATTAAAGAAGTCGGAGCGGCACGGATCAAAGCCACGATCTGGAGCTAAATCAATTAATTAGACTAAGAGAAGACCATTATATAGGAAAAAAGTTGCCGCCACGAATAAGAGGCGTAACTAACTCGAAGACTCAACCCTAATTATAGAAGAGCCCTAGTTGGATCCAACGGTTTATTATTCACAGTGATGGACGGCTAGGATTAACTTAGAAGGTTCTCGATACTCATCCGTCTGTCGATGCTTGTAAGCCACGTGTTTCTCCGTGATCGACCTAAATTACTATGCTAAACTTCGTTTAAAAAATATATAATTCGTACAATCATAATTTGAATATATATACTAGAATTAAATTTGTGATTAATTAAAATTCTTGATTAATTTAAAGTATAGTCTAACTATCTAATCCTCTATAACACTTCGAGTAAATTATATGAAATTTTGCATATATAAAAATAAAATACTATAAAAATTGGATCAAAAATTAAATCAATACATGTAAAGGTTAAAGGTTCAGTCAGTATTAAAATATCATGAAACTGATACTCATTGTATCCAGTACATATATCTCCTTGCTTTGCTAGAATCTGAGAAAGGTCATAATATACGCAGTCGTTCATTTATATTTTTTATAAAAAGATTATTTCTGTAACTTGAACATGTAATCTTATAGCCACAAAGAAGCAATTAGTATATACTAATATATACTAAAAATTGAATAAATTTAAAATTACAATTAAAAAAATTATATATATCCATTAAAAAGTTGGATGAAGTTCAATTGATAACTATAAAGGTGTCGATCCAAAATTGTTTTAATTTGATAAAGGATATAGTTTAAAATAAATATAATAATTTATAATATATTAAATAAATTAAGACTAAATAAAGACAATTATATAAAATTAAACTATTAAAAATCAAATATTTATCAAAATTCTTAAATTTAAAGGATATTATAAATATTAAAAATACATTCTAAATAAACTCTTATGTGTAATAATTTATAAATTACATTAATCATTTAATAAATTTTTTAGTCTTCCTCAGTTCCCTTACATCACCTTTGCATGACTCCTGACACGCCTGCATTGCAAGTCACTCAACTCTGCAAACTCAACTTCATCACTGCTAACATTGGGATTCGGCAACCGTAATTTGAATTACGCTTGAATTTATTAGACAGTACGATTTGGTCAAACTAATTAATAAAATATTATTTTAATTTTAAAAATCAGGCATATTGTTATTCTTATTTGTAGAAAAATATTTGGTCAAGAAGCATAAATTTTAATTTTAAAAATTTTATCAAAATATAAATTAAATCTTAATATTTATAAGCATTTTAATTCAATTCTAAACTTTTTTTTTCAAAATATTCAAAATAAACTTCTCCTCAGATGATTAAAATATATATATATATATAATATCACAACATTTTAATTTTTTAATCACTTATTTATTTTATTTTTATATTTATATTTTGTTTATTTTTAAATTTATGGGATTATTTGTTTATATATTTAACTATTATTTTTAATTGTTTGGAATTTTTAATAATTCTATCATAAACAATCTCTCTGTCAATTAAAAATAAAGTTATGTATTTTAACAAAATTCTTATTAAAATATTGCTTTTATAAGAGTTTATTTTAGAAAATTTTAAAATATTAAAATTAAAATTAAAGGCTCAAAATGTTAACAATCGGTAAAAACCAATGTTTTCAGACAGAAACTTAAAAAGGTAAGATAGGATGTTAAGATCTAAAAACTTCAAACAGTATTAGACAATCATAAAATTAGTTAAAAATTAAATAAAATTAGAGAATTTGAAAAGATTGCACTGGCTCGTTGAAAATTTTAAAATTTAATTAAAAATAAAATTGTCAAATGAAAATTAATTGGTTTATTTTAATTTATAAAAATTGATTAGTTAATAAAAATTAGTCGATTAATTAATAAATTAATCATTTTTTAATAATAAAAATTATTAAATTAAATCAAATTAAAAATTAAACTGAAAAATTAATTAGCTCAAAATTTTTATTATTAAACATATATGCCACGTAGACATTAACACAGGTGCGGAAGAAGTATATGGCACGTAGAGCATGTTCCTTTCACATCAATAACAGTTTTGTGTTCTGAGTTTGGTAAAACATTATAACATTATCATCTAACAGAGAATATATACAAGGGAAAAGGGAATGAATGAATTGAGTGAACGAGTGAAAGGATATAATAGTGACAAAGTCTTTGATGAGAAGCTCTTTGAAACCTCTGCGATTGCTTGGATTAGAATCAAAGTCATGATACCAAAAACGCTCAAAGACCCTTTTGTGAGACAGAGAGAGAGAGAGCTGACGTCTACGTCAAACTTTCAATTCAGAGCTTCATCCTATTACATTGGCACTGGCACTGGATTTCCCACCTCAACCAACTCTGAAAGAAACCTCACAACCAGAGAGAAGAAACCAAAAACCCTTTTTATCTTACTTAGCTTCGTAAATGGAATGCTGAGACTGGAACTTGGTTCCATCCCCGAAAGGAAAGAAGCATGGCCAAGAGATCAGACTTTGCACAGAAGCTGTTGGATGATCTCAGGCTGAGGAAGCAACGAATGGCTGCTCCTCAGGCCTCAAATACCTCAAAACTAAAGACAGGAGGTAAGCAAGTACATATTCAGGATCAAAGTGTATTGTTTAAGTATGAACAAGTACGCTTCTTTACATTGTCGTCCGCCTTTTTTCTCTGATGATGATGGAAGATGAACATCATTGCATGAGGTTACTGATTAGGAATCCATAGTAGACAATCCATGAAATGAGCATCTGTGAATATAAGCTGTCAAAATTACCTTTAAGAGAAATGTATGAAAAGAAACACCAGTTTAGACTAGAAAGTTGCTGAATTGGGATTAGTTAGATTCATCAATATATTTTCACTGATGCGTTCATTGGCAGATGCATATTCTTATTCCATGCAAACTTATAGAGGATCCAGGGATATGAAAGCACACCAACCTGTAAGTTTATCACAGCTGAAGTTGATGACAGTTTTGAGTATGTTTCAGGAAACTTGAACTGAAATGTACTGGTTCTTATATGCAGAATGGTGTTAAAACTGGAAATATGCAAAATGGATCTCGAGGAGGCGGTAAATCACTGGCCGTCAGGGAAGGTTCAAAACAGATAGTTCCTTATGGAAGAGATCAAAACTCAGCACAAACAGGAGATTTCTCCTTGGCCCTAACCTTTGCCCTTGAGAATGGAGGAAAGCTGCAAAGAGTTGATTCCTTGGGAAATAGTACAGTTCTTAGTTTCCTGAACCAGATCAATAGAGGGTCATTGGATTTAGGTAAGACAGAAAGCAGTATTCGCAGGAGATCAATGGATCGTTCCTCGACAAGTGGTTTCCCTGCATTCTCCCCTCTCCATATCAGTGAAATTGCAAAAGGGGCACAAAAGTTGAATCAGATCTTAAGAGCTTGCTCTAATGGTCTCAAATTTGACAGCTATTCAATAGAAATTGGAAAGGAACTGCTGAAAGGAGCTATAGATTTGGAAGAGTCCCTGCGTATGCTTGTAAACTTGCAAGAAGCTTCAGACTACATGATCAAGCCCCAGAGCAAAAGCAGGATCACATTGCTTGATGAAGATGAGGATGATAATAACAATAGCATCAATTCAGATAGACATAAGCAAATTGATCGGTCGATATTCTCCTACGACAACTCCTCAAGGAATTCTCGTTACATCCTGACTTACTCATCAGAAGCTGCAAATTTCAATCAGCAGGCACGCGCTTTAAGTGCCTCAAGCTCAGCCTCTAACAAGAGATCGAGTAACTATGGCCACGAACAGAATACTCTGGCAGCATTCTCAGAGCGTAAGGATCACTTGAGTTCATCGAAGTCAAAAGCAGAAAAGGCAAGAATACCAAGTGTCATTGCAAAATTAATGGGGCTTCAAGAATTACCAGAAACTGAAGATTCAAAGAACACCACACGGAAAGAATATAGCTCCAAGGTCACAAAAAGACCTGCCGAGGGAAGCAATTCACATCAGAAAAGGAAGAAAGATGCTGAGAATGAGATGTCACCAATTAAAAGGCCAAATGATGCACAATCTAACAAGATGAAAGCGATTCATGAAGCTGCGTATGCCCTGAAAGCAGAAAATAACCTATCTGGTGAAAGAAAACCACCTGAGGAAGCCATGGAAAAGATAAAACCGATGAGGATCTCTAATAAGGCCAATACGAAAATAGATAAGCACCACGTCAGTATTGTCCCCTTGAACCAAAGGACTGAAAACCGAAAGGATATACAGGAGAAACAGAGAAAACAGGAATATCCAAAGCTCAAGGAACAGAAAGGCAAAGAAAGAGGTGAAACTCATGATTTGCTTCTGAAGCATGAGCTGGGACAGATTGCATCACATAGACAAAAAGGATCAGAAGCCACAATGGGGCTGCAAGGACAGATGAAAAGCAGCCTAGGCATGATTAGAACAGAAAACAGAGATGTAAAGAAGCATCTCTCTCACAACCATCAAAAATCTCCCAATGATCTTGCATTACAACAGCCTCGTGTACTGCAGAATTCCGAGAAAAAAGACAATATGCATCATGTGGGAGACAGTAATCCGCAAAAAGGAAGTGAATCCCTCTCCAAGACTTTGCCAAGGCCAACGGATGCTCCTCCAAGCATGAAAAACAAGTATTCGGCTGTAAGCCAAGAACATACTAATGGAATGCAATCAGTAGTGATTCCAAATAACAGGCACGATGAAGATCTTCTACGAGGAAAAAGTTCGACCCACTTCAGCACTGAGATGCAAGATTCAGTCAACACAAACTCCAAACATTATACCCCTCCTGGAAACATGAGATCAGAATCTAACAGAGGAAAGAGCATTGTGTTGGCAGCAAAAGAAGAGAAATCTGTTCAACTGCCAGCATCAAAGAAAGTGAGGGCCAAAATACAAGAAGTTGAGACCCTTCCAAAGATCAATGAACTAGTAACAAGAAAAGGTGGAGCTTCACAAAACATGAGTAGGGTATCAAAGCGTCCGATTTCCATATTGCAAGAAGTGAAGCAAAGAAAACATGAGAAACCAGGTGAATTCAAAGAAGTGGATCAGAAGACAAGCAAGTCCAAAGAAATAGAGGCACGGATTCTTCAATCTAATAAACCAGTAGCAAGCAGGCAGCAATACAGTGCATTGTCAGAGCTGCAACTTAAAGATGAACAAGATTCCAATCTGTACAGTCCTCCACTCAACAATGAATGCCAACTAAACAGCACAGAAATGCTTCTTCCTGATAAAAATGTAAGTTATACCGCTAATTAAAACTAACAATAGTCTAATTCAAAATACATTCCAATCGCTTCTGCTTCTAAACATTTAATCTAATGTAGAATCGTTTGACATTGTGCATTGCCAGAACATAAATTCAATGGTGAGAAATGAATCGCATTCTGGCAACATGGCCTTGGATTCTTTTGATGGTATGTACGACCTTGCCTTTGCAGAATCTCAGTTACTATGATACTACTTGAGCATGCTCATGTCTCTAGTTCCTTCTTTTACCTAATCACCAACCCGCATTGCCGACTTTTTTCAGGAGCTAGGCAGGTTAACATCGTCAATACCCATAATTCTTCACAACCCAAGAACCAAAAACAACCCAGAATTGAAGCACCAAAGCCGCTCACAGCGAGTGAAAATCAGCTTAAGCAGATCCTAATGAAAAGTCAACTATTCCTCAACACAGCAGAGGCACTCTTCAAACTCAACATTCCTTTCGACATTCTTCACTCTCCCGAGAGTCTGGAGCTGGAATACCAAGGCAAAGAGGGGAAGATCACACTGGACTGCGGCTACGAGCTGATGAAGAGAAAAGGCAAGAGGCAAGAGCTCAGCGTCCATCCTTTCATGAAGGTATCGGTTGCATGCACGAGAGTAACATCTCTGGACGAATTGATCAAACTACTGAACCAAGACATCGCGACCCTGAAATCCTACGGTCGAGACGATGGTGCGGATTGTCTTGTGGAAGACTACCTTCCCAAAATGCTGGAGGAAGACGTCTACGACAGAGAGCCAGACCTGAACTGCATGTGGGACTTTGGTTGGGACAAAACTATGTTTGCGTCCCTCGAAAAGGACGATGTTGTCAGGGACGTTGAGAGGAATGTGCTCAATGGACTCCTGGACGATGTCACCAGGGATCTTCTCCTGAGAGTTTGATCCAAAAACTTTGGAAACAAGTGCTTTTTATTCTTTTTCATTTTTGTACATTACAGAACCTGGAGTTTTGTGTGCTTCGTGGGGTTTCTGAACAACGTAACTACTTGCATGTTTATAATTGGAGATAAATAAATTGTACTTATGTTTGAAAAGACAGAGTGATGTTCGTTAGCTCGCAGAACTACATGTAAACCTCCATTTATTTATTCATCCGTATTATTATTATTATTCTTATTAAGATAAAAATTTTAATTTATTATAAATGTAACTTATTATTAATCTTGTTGATGTATAGTGTAACGCAAATTAAGTTCTTATACAACATAAAATATTTAAGTGAAATATTTAATAATAAAAATATTGTTTGTCTTCTTTCTAAGTTTCTCTTTCCTGAAAACTTGATTATTAAAATAATTTAGTCATAATTATAAAGAAAGACAAGTATGTTCTACACTTACCTTTTCATAAGAATATCAAAAAGTCTTTAACTATAGATCTTCTTTAAGGTCTAAGTTATCCAGAGAAAGATTGGTCAGTTTAAATTTCTAAAAAGCAGATCTCGAGAATTGATACCCATACAAAAAAAAGGATTTGTGCTTCGGCTAACATATTTAAAATATAGATTGTAGTTAATCTTTTATTTTTATCTTTTATCTCTTATGAAATTAGTTCTATAAATCCCTTAACTAATATATAAGCTGAAAACTTATGATATAAATTCGTTGAAACTTGTGGGTCAAATATTTCACGAGTTTATAAGTTACAACTAAAAGAGCCTTTTTTTTCGATTTACGTAGTAACAACGCCATGTACATTTAATGCTATTTTCTAGTGGCCTCTGACCAAGGGTTACTCGCGTGGTGATCCGTGATATAAACTTTATAGGCTTAGCAGAGGTAGATGAGTATCATGGATTTTGGTTTCTTCGAGAGTCTCTTCTTCCTCACTAGATTGTTCTTAAAAAAGGGACATGATTTTTTATATTTTAATCATTTTAATAAAATATAATTATTTAAATAAAAAATAAATGTACTTTAATGTAATTGAGACATCTAATTTATGTCAAAGTTATTGACTCCATTTGTAACAAATTACAAATTTTGATATTCGATAAATAATATATATAATTTTTTACAAAATTATACTTAATATATAAATAATCTATATAAAAGTTCACTACAATTATAAAAGTTTAAGAACCATCTCACATATTCCTAAGCACAAAAAAATGATTTAAATATGTAAAAATTTTATGTAATTACAAAATTCAACACTACTAAAGAACATAGAGAGTTAATACTTTCTTTTATAATAACGATTAATTATAAATATGGATGCAGAGTCGTTCTATTTTCGATAAATAATTAACTTTACCCTAAATCTATTTTTTTTGTAAAATTAATAAACTTAGTATTTTTTGTAGAAAATGTCAATGAGAGCATAGGTTAAAATGTCTGGCTATTGTTTTCAGATTACGGTTGACAAGAGTCAGTGATTAAATGGACAGGAACATGTACCAAATATATAATAAAATGTGAAAATGAAATATATATATTTATTATTACATAATAATAACAATAATGTAATTTAAAATTTTTATTATCCATCTGTTAGTTTGTCTGTCCCTTTCTCGTCCAAGTCCAAACTCACTTCTTAGATATCAAGGTGGGGTCCACTTATTATGTTTAATTTATCTAAAATATATAATTCATAAAATAATTTTTATCTCAACATTTTATTAAAGATATAAATAAGTTTTTTATGTTATTTTTTGTTACTACTTTATACTTAATATTACTAAAATTAAACTTATTTTACCTTAAATAAAAAATAAAAGTAGTAATAAAAATAATAATGTAAATTTATTTATTTTTTAAATGATAAAATAAGAATTATATATTTAATACTATAAAAATATCTAGTTATCCATATTAACTATTCGTGATATTATATAAACTAAATTAATAATTTTCATACTAATAACTATTGAAAATCATTTTTTAAAGATTTAAAGTGTTATTAATAATATTTTAAAAAATAATAACTTGCATAATAATAAAGATTAAAATAACTTTTTAACATTTTTATTTTACTAATGACTAAAAAACTAAATTGGTTTAGTCAAATTTTTAGTTTAATTTTCAATCTTCTTTTTTGATTTACTGTAATAATTTTTGATGTTAAAAATTAATAAATTTATTTATTTATTTTTATAAATTAATCTATTTTTATAATCTAAATAAATAAATTAAATTTTATTTAATAGTTTTCTTTTTTAATTAAATTTTAAATTAATGACAATTTTCTTTAATTTTATTCAATCTTTAACTAATTTTATGACGATATAATACCAATTAAATATTTAATTTTAGATTTAATTTAAATTCCCTTATTCTTACTTTAACAATTATTATTGATATAAAAATCTTTTAAAACATTAAATAAGGTGCCACGTCAGCATATAAAGTCCGCACTTCTAGGTAGTCAAAGTTAAACCAAGATCAAAAACCGGAAGCGCCCCATGAATGGCAAAACCGGCACGATCACATCACTGTTTCAGGATCCGCACCGTAGGGGAACGACGCCCTTACTCTGCTTTCCTCTAACGCATCGCATCGACTTCGCAAGAAGAAGCCTCAAGTCTTAAAACAACACAACAAAAACACGTGTACTCTCTTTTCTTTTCCGCTCTCTTTTGCCAACTTCTTTTACATCCAAGCTCTCTCCACCACTTCTCTGAGCTCTCTAATCTCAATCAGTCTTCTTCTTCCACCTTCTGCCTTCCAAGCTCTGTTTTTGACAGGTACCCTCCTTCTCTTTTCCGTTGAATTCTCTTTTTTTTGCGGTTCATCGTCTTAAAACTCTCTATCCTCTTTGCTTTTTATTCTCTTTGACGTCAATCACTGATCCGTTTTTGCTGGTTTTGTCTCTATGTTCTTTTCCTTTTCCGGTCATCTCCATTGAGTTGTATTGAATTCTCTGGCTTTTTAACTATTAAAGATAGATAACAAGAAAGAACGGAGCTGAAAGGAGTCGTTTTTAAGTTCAATTTCTTGTCTTGATTAGTATTTTCTCTGCTACCAATCTGTACCTTGTTCTTTTTTTTATTCCCTGTTTTTAGATGGCGTCATCAACTCTAATCTGCGAGACTCAGCCCTGGAAAGACTTGAAGGTATGTAAGAAAATCACATCTTATTGCTTGGCATCAAATGCCAGAAATGAGCGTAGTGAATTGGTTTGTGATTTTGAATCTTGTTTATATTTTCAGGTCCATGTCGAGGACCTTAAAAAGACCCATCTGCGGGATTTGCTGAATGACGTTGAGAGATGCAAATCAATGATGGTGTATGATTCCTCTGTTTTGGAAAATGTCGAAACTTCAAGATTTCTCCTTTTAATCTTTAGTGCAGTATAACTATGTATATCCCGACTACTTTTCACAGTGAATTTGAGGGGATAACGCTTGACTATTCAAGACAACGTGCCACTCTTGACACATTGAATAAACTCTGTAACTTGGCAGAGGTGAAGTTGGGTTTATCCTGCATCTCTTATGTAGCCTCTACCTGATAAAATTACTGATTATGTATGGTATCTCCTTGTTTGCTCATTGTAGGCAGCTCATCTCAAGGAAAAGGTTAACCTCATGTTTAATGGAGATCGTGTAAGTCACTATTCCCTTCTTCTTCTTTGGTTTTTGATCCATTTCATCTGCATACTTCGGAATTCATTCGTATAAGAAAATTTTCATTTTTTCTTAAAAGATTCTCGCAACTTCCTTCTGCAAAGATATGACTAATCACATTATGCTTGAATGGCACTTCCAGATAAACAGCACTGAGAATAGGTCTGTGCTGCATGTAGCTTTGCGTGCTCCAAGGGATGCAACCATAAAGAGTGATGGGAAGAATGTTGTGCCAGAGGTTTGGAATGTTTTGGACAAGATCAAAGACTTCTCAGAGAGGGTCCGAAATGGTTCTTGGGTAATTACAATTCTGAATTTTATTTTCATGCATGAATCTTCTGTTTTGTAGTAACAGCCAAATGCTGCTAGGTTGGAGCTACAGGAAAACCACTGACTGATGTGGTATCAGTTGGCATTGGAGGAAGCTTCTTGGGTCCTCTTTTTGTGCATACTGCACTTCAAACAGGTTCTTCGGATGCTTCCTTTGTTGGATTTGTTGGATCTTAAATTTACTGTGACAAAAGTTTGTCCAAGGATTAACTTTTCTGCTTTTTGTCAAATTGCAGATCCAGAGGCTAGCAAACACGCTAAAGGACGCCAGCTACGGTTGTAAGTACTTTCATTTTTCTTCTTATCTCATTTGGGCATATGTTTTGAATATGCAGGTGGGTTTTATGGTGTTAAAAGTTATATTATAACTTTCTTTGAGATTATTCAACCTGTTGTAACATTATGTTTTGACAACCTGATGTATTCTGCTTTCTGCTTCAGTCTTGCCAACGTGGATCCAGTTGATGTTGCTAAAAACATTGCTGGCCTAAACCCTGAGACGACCCTCGGTGAATTACTCTTTTCTTTCGCTAATTCAATCAATTTGGTTGTATCTTGAGATTATTATGAAGTTTTTAACTTTTTTGTTTTCTTTATTGCAGTTGTTGTTGTTTCAAAAACTTTTACCACAGCTGAAACAATGTTAAATGCTCGTACACTAAGGGCTTGGATTTCAAAAGAACTTGGGTCTGTGCAAAATTGTATCACATCTCATATTTCTAAATATTTGAAGTAAGATTAAGATAATTATGGCTTTCGATCAGAAACTTAAAAGAAATGAGGATATTGAAAGTTATGCATTATAAGACTGGTAGAGGGATCTGTGATTTTGTAATGCTTGCTTATAAACCGTTCACTGCTTGCTCTGTGCTATATGTAACTTCTGTTTGGAAAAGCTCTTTATGCCTTTGTCTTCCATGGTCATATCTTACTTGTTCTTGAATTGTTTTTCAGACCTTCTGCTGTTGCGAAGCATATGGTGGCTGTTAGCACTAATCTTGTGGTACAATTTTCTTCTTGCACTTTCTCATGTTACTGAAAATGGGAATCATATTGTCTGCTTGATATGTGCATAAAATGTTTCATTTTTCACTTCAATGGGAAGTATTGATAACTGTTATGGAATTGCTTACACCTGAGCAAGTTAGTGTTATTACAAGCACAAGATGGATATGTGGCAACTTCCATTGTTGAGTGTTCAATTTTATGTTAATGCAGCTTGTAGAAAAGTTTGGCATTGACCCAAACAATGCTTTTGCATTCTGGGACTGGGTTGGTGGCCGCTATAGTGGTAAGTTTCTTTCCTTTCTGAGGGGGTGTTCAGTGAATTTGCAGAAGGTCCTAATTAGGTTATTCATTGCAGTTTGTAGTGCTGTTGGAGTATTGCCCTTGTCTCT
>JAOQMM010000002.1:1281314-1311363 GCA_027563515.1 Erythroxylum platyclados
CGAATTTTCCTGTCCCAAGTGGCTTGGATCCGCTAAAGGAAAAACTGGACTTGCATCAAACTCATAATTTTCCTTCACAGATTCCTTTTGGACAACAACAGAGGCTGCAGCAGCAGAACCCAGCCTCTGTAACAAATATACTTGGTCAAGCTGTAGATAATCCATCTGGTCTTTTGACTTCTGATAATTCACTTGCTTCTGGTTTAGCACAAGATCCACAATTGCTGAATATTTTGCAACAGCAATACATGTTGCAGTTACATTCCCAAGCTCCTCTGCCAACACAGCACCTGTCAATGCTGAATAAACTCTTGCTAATGAAACAACAGCAGCAACAAGAGGAACAGCAACAGATCTTGCGTCAACAACAATTGCTTTCTAAGGTACTTTCAGAGCATCACTTGAACCAACGATTTGGAGAGCCATCTTTTGGGAATTTGCAGACTGCTGCAATACCTACTGGTAGTGCTTCTATAGATCCTCGGCTTCAACCATCTCAAGAATTATTTCAGCTTGGTTCTCAGGTGCCAGCTTCAAATGTGCAAGATGAGCGTACTGCCGCCAGTTTCATGAATTTGCCTTTACAAGTCACCCAGGATGTTAGTTACAATGTTGATGCCAAAGCCCCTCATCATCTTTCTCATGACCTTCATAATGTTGATCCGGGAGTATCTTTCAATCCTGTTCCTGAAACTCATGAGGATACTGGCCTTCAAAGAAGTTGGGCTCCTAATTGGCCTGCAAAATTTGATTTTGTCAGTCAAAACGAATCCATGCTACCCTCATCTTTATCTGAAAGTGCACACTTGTCAGGGGTCATGAAAGAATCCTCAAATGCGTCTTCTCATGTACTGGAATCTCTCCATATTTCTGATTTTCATGCTCATGTTTTGCGGGATCAGTTGTCAGAAGGCAATTTGAGAAGTGAAGAAACAGTAACCGTGCCGGTATCTGAAGCGATTACTGATTCTAGACATTCAGAATCTAATGGAAACTCTGTTTGTGCTGACGAAAATTTAAAGCTTGAAAATGCTGCTGAAGTGGCCATTCAAGTGGACAATTCTCATAATGAGCAGCAGGGTGAAAAGGAAGTATCAATTCATAATCCCTCTGATGCAACACAGGTGAAGAATGAAGTTCATGAGTCAAGAAAAAGTGAAAAGAAATCCAAAAAACAGAAATCAGCAAAGTTGAACAACTCTCCTGACCAAGGAAAGGGAGTGTCAAAAGCATCCATTTTACAGCAAGTAAAGCAACAGGAAACAGAAGGGTCAAATTCTGGTGACACCAATATTGCATCCACTGATGGAACTTGGGGAACTCCTCCTCTAAAGGCAACAAAAGACAAGTCTGACATTTCATCTGAAATTGTCGACTCCCAACAATTCAAAAGTGTGTTGCCTACAATTTTACCTGGAAATCATATTGAACCAGCTGATGACAAGATTGGGGCACATCTGGTTGAGCCTGTTACAGTGCAGAATTCACAGATACAGCCAGTTCAAAGAGCTTGGAAACCTGCTCCAGGTTTCAAGCCAAAATCTTTGTTGGAAATTCAGCTGGAAGAACAGAAGAGGGCACAGGAAGAAACGATGGTTACTGAGATCACCAACTCCGTGAGTTCGATGAGCTTGTCAACTCCTTGGGTGGGGGTTGTTGCCAACTCAGAACCGAAAATTTCTAGAGAACATCAGAGAGATGCAACTGAATTGAATGTGAATAAAGCAGAAATTTCATCAACTTTGGAGAGCAAGAAAAGCCAACTGCATGATCTTTTGGCAGAAGAGGTTTTAGCGAAGTCCGAGTTTAGAGAGGTGGAGTTGGCAGAAGGTGTCTCTAGCTTGCCTTATAAAGTTAAAACTGTGAATGTGGATTCTGTTGATGATGGAAACTTCATTGAGGCAAAAGACGCAAAGAAGAGTCGTAAAAAGTCGTCAAAAGCAAAGGGTTCTGGATCTAAAATCACAATGCCTGATGTACCTATGAGTTCCAGTCCCATTGAGAAAGGTAAAAACTCTCGTTCTGTGCAACAGGATAAGGAAGTGCTGCCTGCAATCCCATCAGGTCCTTCTTTGGGAGATTTTCTTCTTTTGAAGGGGGAGTCATCAAACCATTCGCCTTCACCAGCATGGTGTACTGATGCCAAGAGGGTGTCAAAACCCACTTCACTAAGGGACATCCTGAAAGAGCAGGAGAAAAAGGCTACTTCAGTCCAGCCTCATAATCAAATACCAACTCCGCAGAAGCCCCAACCAAATCAGACTGCTCATGTGACTGGTTCTTCATGGGCCCTTTCTAATACTTCCCCAGCAAAGGCTACTGCTCCAATCCATATCAATTCTAATACCACTTCTCAGTCAAAATATAAACAGGATGATGATCTATTCTGGGGACCAATTGATCAATCCAGACAAGAGGCTAAGGAGTATGAACTTTATCTTTCCCTATATTACCAAATGTCATTTTTCTTGTTTCTTGAATTTGAATTGGTTGCCCTGGTGTATTATGTTTAATGCTTCATGTGATTCATTAACTTTGTTTGGAACAGGGCCGAATTCCCACATCTTGCAAACCAGGGCAGTTGGGGAACCAAAAACACTCCCATTAAAGCAACTTCTAGTGGGTTGTTAGGCCGACAGAAGTCTGGGAGTGGTAGGCTTGCTGACCTCTCTCTCTCATCATCACCTGCTTCCGCTCAGTCATCAATTAGAGGGAAGAGAGATACGATGAACAAGCATTCAGGTAACTGTTAGATTGGCCATATTTCCTTATGTAGTAAGGTGAAATCCTCTTAAATGTTTCGTTTCTTTTGCAGAGGCCACGGACTTCAGAGATTGGTGTCAAAATGAGTGTTTGAGACTGATCGGTTCGAAAGGTATCTTTTACTTTTTTAACATTTCCTGAGGAGCACCAACTGGTATATGAAGAGTTGCGTATACATCATCACAAGATTTAATTGACAAAAAAAAGGAACTATGACCTTGGAAGTCACAATTTTCCGTAGAAAAAACTTGCTATAAGCATGTTTAAATTGTGTAAATCTCAAATGTAGCTGAATTAAATGGACTGAGTCCTAGCTGTCTGGCAATACTTTCAGATTAAAAATGTAGATCTGGTTCTGTGGTTCGGAATGTCATATAAACATTGCTCATCATTGATTACTAAAGCTTAATCTTTTGAATTTCTTTTCTTACATCACTCTCATGTTATTGCTGTAGATACTAGTTTCTTGGAGTTCTGCTTGAAGCAATCCAGATCAGAGGCTGAGATGCTTTTGACAGAGAACCTTGGGTCATTTGATCCTGATCATGAGTTCATTGACAAATTCTTAAACTATAAAGAGTTACTGCCATCAGATGTACTTGAAATTGCCTTCCTAAGTCGGAATGATCAGAAGGTGACTAGAAACAGTGCCAGAGACATGAATTTCGACAATGCAGGCAATGATGATTTTGACCGGAACAACATCCCCGGTGTGACAGATGGGTCCTCAAAGGGAGGAGGGAAGAAGAAAGGAAAGAAAGGGAAGAAAGTTAGCCCTTCAGTTTTGGGTTTCAATGTTGTCAGTAACAGGATCATGATGGGAGAGATCCAGTCAGTGGATGATTAGGTAAGAGTACTGAGTTTTGGGAGGCTCTTTGTAAATACCATTTAGCTGAAACAGCTGTACATGTTCTCTCTAGGATTTTTGTTCCCGCACTGGGAAGGTTGCAGCAGCAGCAGCAGTTCTAGTTGAATCTGCTCAAGCAGTTTTGAAGGTGTATTCCTGAGGTAGTGAGTCCTTGATCTATTCTGAGATTAAGTCAAACATTGATTTATGTTTCTCCATTTCCCCTGTTACTCTAAAATTAAAGCTTTGATAATATCTGCAAACTGAGAGAGAACTGAATTGTCATGGTAAAATGGTAGGGTCATGCAATGAATCAGGTTGGCTTTGAAGTTAACTCTTCAACCTCAATCTGAGTTTAGTCAAGTTTAGTTTGGTTTGTAGACTTTGGACCGAGTTAGGTTAGATTCAATTAATTTTTCGTGATTATTCAGGTTCAAAACAATTTATTAATCTCAAGTCCAATCAATTTTATTATCTAAACCCGAGTTTGTTTAATTTGATTTGCTAATTTCAGCTTAAATCGAAATCAGACTTAGGTTATAGGAGAACCGAAGCCTACCAAAACAGTTATGAAAAGGGAAGGTCTCTCCACCTCACTGTCACGAATTCATGATTAATCTACAAAGCAGCTCGAAGACCAGGAAGATGTTTACACACATAGTAGACCCAGAAGCTAATATTATTCAGTTTATTCTGACAAGCAGCAGTTTAATGGAGCAGAAACAGAAACCTTACCCATGGCGAATGAACAGTGGGATAACATAATTAAAGAAGACGGGTTTGTTACATATTTGTATAGACATCTGTTTTTTTTTTTTCCATCAAATTACAATACACAAGGTAGATTCGTTGTTATGGCTCTATCTGTCCACTTCTTGTAGAAATCAGATGTTTCTTTCTGCTGAAGAAATGAAATGTGATAATTAGAGAAGATTATTGGAAATGGCTATATCTCTCTTCACTTTCTTCTCCTGATATCTTTGCTCTCCTCTTCGTGCCATTCTGGAAAAGAATGCATATAATGTCAGAAAAACCACAATTTTTAGTACTTCTGCAAATCCCAACAAAAATTTCAACACTGTGTATAAATGTGGCTTCGTGTGTATATATGTATCTTGATTGATGGGCAGTTTACAAATATATGTGTAAGTCGTGCATTATTTTAATTAATTAGGTTTTACGGCATTGAAAAATGTATCATTTTAACTTGAATCAGTTTGGGCCAACCTTCCTAGACCTAAAACTCAATCTAACTCAAATTTCCAACTTGATTTCAGGCAGCCAAAATGCCTAACCCTAGTCCAACGCCATTCTCCTGAGCATATGATATACACTAAGATAGAGTTATCCTCAGATTCTTGAAGATAAGACCGACAATAGCAAATAAAGGTGAACTTTGGTTTTAAGAATTCAAGGCATCTTGATTGGATCGAGATATCCCTGTCCCTGACACTGAGGGAGACAATTTGTCAGAAATGGAGAAAGAAAAACATGGTACTGATGGAAGAGGACTTAAAAGAGTGGTCCATCTTCAGGCTGCTAGAAAAGATTAGGTGTAAATTGGGAGACTTCACTCAATTGATCACACATGAACAAAAGCCAGAAGAAAAACTACGAGAATAACATCACAAGGAAACACAAACTGGCATGTAGATCCATAATCCTGAGTAGAAATCGGTTCAAAGTTGGATGAGGAAAAGAAAAAGATAAAATTTTTTATAAAGAATATGAATGGCCACGAAATAAAAAAGAATATCAGCTCCTTTACAGAGCAACTACACTTTCATGGAGTTTGATTTTAAAGATGGAATCATAATATATCCAAGGAATCACAGAGAGAATCCTCCACCAAGAAGCAATCACTGACTGACTTCAAACATCAACATAAAACAACTCACTCTCAAAAACCCATTTCCCAGTACTTTCCTTCATCTTGAAGTGGCAACATTAAAACAGAGAATTAGCAACTAACCTTAGTTGTTCCAAAAGGTCGTCTTTCGAGGTTGATGGAGCGAAGAGCAATCTTGGCTATCTCTGAAACTGCATCGTTCCTTACAGCAGGAACTTCGCTTATCAAAGCCTCATAAGCAGCTTCAAAAGCCTCTTGCCAGAACCGAGGCAATTTGGTGGTGGTGCTATGTGTATACACATCCCACATCCGCCTTACCACTTTCTCTTTCTCTTCCACTTCCTACACACCCCATAAACACAGAAAGTTCAAATCTTTGCACAAAAATCGAATCTTTGCACTGAAACCAACGGGATCACAAGAAACAACAAGAGTTCCAGAGTGGAGGGAGTACAAGAACGTCGAGATCATGATGAGTAGTGAAATCTGGGTCGTCAGAGAGACGCGTGAGGTTACCAGTGGACCATTTAAGAGTAACAGAGCCGGTGATCATGGACCATAATGCGAGAAGGAGAAAAGCAGCTAGGACCCAGAACTTGTAGCCATTTTTACTGGTTGAAAAGCTGTTACCTGAGCTCACTTTCTTTACACTCGACGTAGTAGCTGTGTTGCTGGTGGCTGTGGATGGAATTGATATGACTGTACGTACATCGTCACCTCTCATTTTTTCTGGGTTACTGGTACTCTGTTTGGCAGAGGACTAGGACGATCAGAGAGAATTAACGAATTCCTTTTGTAAAATGCAAATTGGTACTGAAAAGCAGGTCGGTGGAGTTACTGTTATAGAACAGTACATGGTTTGTATTATTATAGTATTACAGGAAATACGGTTGAGCATGGATTAGCCGAATACCGACAGAAGTGGGTCATAATGTAAGTAGGAAGCAACTGAGTATGTTCACATCTGTTAATTGTCATTTTCAGATGGAGCTAATTTTAGACTCTTTCATTGTAAGAATCCAATGGCAATTGATTTGATAATTGTATAATGGTAGTCTGTATTCAATTAAATTTGAATAGATGAAATCAATAAACTTGATTAATAAACTAAATATCCATAAATCAGATATTAATTCACTTCAAGAACTGAGACTTAAAAACTCAGAATCAGTTTTGTTGGCAAATGTTCTACGGAATGACCTAGTATTTGAATGTGGCTTTAAATGCTGAAATGACCATGTTCAACCACCAGACACTCGCACGAGCAATTAATTTCAGCTTCTTGCATATCATTCCAGGATTCTCAATCTTCCCCTTTCTATGCAACTTAAGAAACAGATATTATATTAGAGCAAACAAATTTGTTATAACAGTAACAATAGGTTGATGGATATAGATTGATTCTAGTTGCATACAAAGATTCTTCAGCAATTCCTGCTGGACTATACAAGTTTTAACACCAATGGACTATTGTCTTTCACATGTTAACAATAAATATATAATATACAATTCAAGAAGACATCGACAACCCATTATTCCTGCACAAAAGTTGCTGAAAATCGTCATAATATAATCCCAATTCTTGTTCCTTCACTACAACTGGTTCTGCATCAAGACATGACAACTTAGACTGATAAGGCTGAGCAACCTGTAGCACACGTTTGTCCTGAAAAACTGTATACAAGACCTACAAGCAGTCTGTGAGATGTGGATCCATTAAACAGATTTAAACAGATCATTTTACTTTCTGTGTTCAAAGTATACATGCATAAAGGTCATTAATTAGCAATCTAATACTTGCTTAAGGAGCAAAAACCATCCTTTGTTGGAAAAAATGGCTAGCTTTCATTCTCAAGAAAATTTGTCAGCTCAGAAGATTGCATATCATATCATAGCAAGTCTCATATGTCCGGACATATGGTAAAGCAACTTCATCATTGCTGGTGTGAGTAGTGATTCAAAATCTAATGACCAACTTAATCTATATCATAGGATTAAACAAAACAGTCTTGGATTGGAATGATAAGTCTCAAATTATGATTCATCTAAATTCAAGATAGTTTCAGGATATGAATTATGACTCAGAGGTGTTCCATAAGTGGATATTGCAGACATTCAACATGGCATCAGTCTCTGACCGCCCGTCTGCTTCTTCTCATCATTGTAAAGACTAGAGGTCCCATAAATGCAATCACACGAATCCAAATTCTCCAATACTTAAAGAATGTAATTCCTTGACCAAGGGAAGCATATACAAATCAAACCCGATATGCACAGGAAAGCAGAAACAACTACAAAATCAAAATTGAAGAAAGTAGCATCAGATAATAAGCGGAGTTAAGAAGTCAACACAAGGTATTCAGTGTGTAGGATAAGAAGATTAATCATCACTTGCCACTTTCTCCCAAAAATCAGTAAATTTCAAAAACATGAAGCTACTCAAAACTGTACATAGATTGATGAGACACATAAAAGAAAACAGAGAAGTGAAGATGAAAATGTAGGTAGGTCCATTTGACACCAAAGCAACAACAGAAAAGAAAATGCAATGGGCTGGTAAGCCAACCTTCATTAGCTGTGTGCATCTGTTTTATCTCCTCTAGCACTAAAAAAAATCTGCCATATCAGGAGTGGGTAAACAGATGCAAAACCTGACAAATAAGAACAAAAACACTCATCTTTGAACAACTAACTAACGAGTAAAGATTCAATCTTTGTGCTTTGTATCGAGCTCGAAGTCTCCGAAATGTATGAAAGTTACACAATAGCGCGGCTCAATCTATAGAAGCAGAGTGCTTGCCTTAAATAGGGGCTAACGAGAATTAGGGTTTTACGAGGAAGTGCGGCTTTGAGCCGAAGCCACGTTGCACCTATAACATTGTAACTTGATTAGGGTTAGGATATATAGCCCAAACTAGCATTGGGCTTTTTATATTTTTCAGAATTTATAAATTATGTATTTTAAATAATAAAATTATTTATTTAAAATTAATAATTTAAATTAAATGATGAATTTTAATTATTAAGTATTTGAAGAGTTTCGTAATTATACTTTTAAAGTATGGGGCTCAGATCATTTGTTTTTATTATTCTGTGCCTATTTTATTCTATAAAAATTCATTCATTTAATAAATAGGACCCACAAAAATTAAACGGATAGGATGTCTAAGAAACAAGAGTAACAAAAGATTTGTTCCCTAAATTAAGCCCCGATTGGATGAAAGGTAAATGTGTAATTCAAGTACGAGAAATTATCATTACAGTGTTAACTAAATTTAGGTTTTTTTAAAAGATTAAACATAAAATCATAAACACGTAAGTTTATAGCCAAACCGACTAAATATCATTCATTTGTTTTAATTAATTTTTATAATCAACGTGAGTTTATTGTCATAACTTGTTGGATTTACTTATTAATAAGTCTTCTTTTTTATTTGTATATTTATTTATTTGTTTTATTTTTTTTTATCTTGACTGTATTTTATATTTATTGTATTATTTATTTTTATATTTTTATTTATACAAATTTATTTATTTATATTTTATTAGTATCATTTTTTGTTATGTCTATTTTATTTTTTTATTTTTCTTTTCAATTATTAATGTTTTAATATTTTAATACGTTTTCTCCGACATGTAAGTTTATCAAAAACAATATATCGGCTAATTAAAAATAAAATTGCTTATTATAAAATCTCTCTAAATCTTAAATTTTTAGCATGACTTTTGCCGAGTAGTTATTGTTGATGTTGTAGCATGGCTTGAGTTAAAAATGCTCTCAATGGCAATATATTTATAATTATATGCTAATATAATCTACAAATCTGATGCCATTATATCTGTATTACATTCTGGAATTGAAAACAAATTTCACTCCTAACTTCTAAGACTCAAATGTGTGTTTCTTTAAAAACAGAGTTAAAGATTATACAAGTTGCAGTTCAGAAATAAGTCTATATGTACCTGGAGATTTCCATTTTGAATTAGTATTGATTTGCCCCTAACCCAAATAAGAAAAAGCAAGAACAAATTTGGTCATTCATATGATATGATCAAGCTCGTCTTGGCTTTCGAATTGCTGACTCGTCAAATAGTTTACTCAAACTACGTGATTCACGTGTGTATTTGGTCATTGTTCTGCATTTTCTTGCTCCCTTTTGAGGTCTGCTGGAGGTAAAAAGCAATCTGTAGACAGTCCACAGATATTGAAATCAACTTCTTCAATCCTCCAAGCTTCTTCGATCTTCCTCTTGTGAGGTCGTGACTGTCCATGTCTGAAAAGAGTTGCTGTGGTCTTTCCACTATGTGCTATGTTGATGCCTTCAATGTATTTATAGTCTCCAAGCACTGACTCTATGCTCGTCTCCCAAAACACAGTATCATCCCCTTTGGGTGACTTCATTTTCACCAACTTTGTATCCTCAAACTTCACTAGCAGTCCAGTTCTCTGGCTGAAGTAGCCCCATACTTTATGGTGGATGATTTCAGTGTTAGCTGAACTCTGTGCTTTGAGGACACTCGAGTCTGTGTCAAGCATTAGTACAAAACAGTCTTCGTTGTTGATTTGCTTGTCTCCTGTGCACTCTGCTTCCAAGAACAAGTTTGCAGTACACCTGGGATGGAGTCCCTGATGGGAATCGCACAAACACATACAGGAATTGGTCACATACACATTCATCTGTTGTTTAGAGTTTCATCAGAATCTGAATTTGGCTAGTTAGTAGTTAGTTACCTGAAAGAAGCGTCTCATGAGTCGTGGAGGGCCTCTATTTGCATGACCAGGTTGATAAGTGGATTGGCTCCATGCAACCTTGCCATCACTACCTGCACTCACCTTGTAACCTGCAACAACTAGCTCTAAGTACCATAAATCAGGGTTCTTTTGCCACAACACGAACCCTCCAACCTCGGACTTCCCAGCTGTGTGGATACTGTCATCACCTTGGTGCATTTCAGAGCCAGCCATCTTCACCTGCCCTACTGCACACATGTTGCTCACTGAGTTCAGGGCATCTTGTCCCCCCACCGCCGCTACATATTGTTGTACTATGTAAGTCGCAATGGAAGCTCCCTGTTCATGTAAGAAATTTTTAATAATTCATACCAACTGATCTGAATTTTCTACATATTGAGGTTCCAAGCCTCTTCTTGCAGAATATAACTTGGGAATAAGGTCAATGTATGTAGTTCGTTCTCGATGGAGATTAAAAACAAACTCTTGGTGATCAGACAAAACAGAAACAGAAACAGAACCAGCCTAAACCAATCTTCCTGGAATCATACGTACAGTGGGGCAATGTCGAATGGGTCGAGTAAGAGGCTGATCAGGTTGTAACTGGAAAGGTATAAGAGGTGAACAAACAAGCTTGAGCAATGCCATGAACTCGGTATCTGAAATAGTCTGAAGAAGACATTGCTGCGTCGTCGCTGTCTGAGCTCTCATCAACGCGCGCATGTTGTGCCACCGTGAAGCGACATTGCTTCCCATACTATCGAACATTTCTTCAGGTATCGGCACCTCCAAGACGGTGTCCAGACCGTCCTCTTTGTCGTAATTTGGACAAAGTTTCCTCATTGAAGATCGGAGAAAGAAACCGACCTCAAGAGTGTATATTTTGAATCCAAGTACAGAAACAGGAAAAGGGTCGTCGGAGAAGAAACCTCCCTCTTCCCCTCTGAACTGGGATTGAAGGATCAAGCACCAAACTTTTTTTAATCAGAGAAGGGCAGATGATCTTCACCTTCCAAGGTTGTCCTTGTGCGTAGGTGTTGTGGACGCACGATTTTAGGATTCTATTGGATGTAAAGGAGTTGAAGGTTGTCTTCTTGTTTTTTAAGGTTTTAGTTTCAACAGACTGTAACACTTGGACACGTCAGGCTCTAGGTTTAAATGCTTTATGAATTGCGAGTTGATGATAAGATTCCATAGTTAGTTTTCTAGTTCAGGGTGGTTAAAAACACAAGATTAGCATGCAAATTCACTCTGGTATTTTGACAAATATGGAAGGTAACAACTTGATAAGTTGGCATCATTTAAACTCATTCCAAGGTGCACAGTTCGGTTTTGAACTCAATGAATCATACTTAATTTGATCGAATTTTAGTTGGAATTAATTTTAGATAGCTAATGTGAGTTTTAGTTAGAAAATTTTGACTACTTGTCTAAAATAATGTTATTTTAGATTTAAGTTATAGGAATTAACGATAAAAAAATATTATTTTGATAATTTTACCCAACAACATCATTTTATGTGGCCTATTTCAATTGCGTGATGCATGTCCTTCTAAACTTTAAGTCACAAGTTATTAAGGTCGCGAGTTAGACTAATTATCAAGAACAATAACAATATTCATTAGAAATCTTGCTGAGAAAAGTATAAAGAAATTTAGTAGTACACAATCTTACTTCTAACTAGTAGAAGGGTTAAACTAATTACCATAATAGTACATTAGTTTTTTAAATCTAAAATTAATATATTAAGTTCAATTTAATCGAGTTCAAATTCAAATTCAAGATTATAATTATCATATTTTTAAGACGATCAATTATAAAAAATAGTTGAATCAAATTAAAATCAATGGGTGAAATTGTATTTGAGATGATGTGAGATTGAGTTTAAGTACTCAAATTGAATCAAATTTAAAGTTTGAACTTAAATTTAAATTTGGATTCAAACTTTAAGAGATATGGATTTAAATTAATCCATTTTACTCTTTATTTAAAGAAAAGGACATCAAAATTATGTGAATTGTTATTTTAAAAAATTATTTAATATGCATAAAAACAACTAATTTTAGAAATCAAGGGTTTAATATTAAATGAGTTTCATATCAACTATACAGTTTTGATCCAAGACTACATGGTCTGGTTGGGACCTTAGCTTGCCTAAAAACCATGGATCAAGTACTTTTCTAGTCAAATATTGTATTTGGTTTTCTATAGAAATGGTTGATTGAACATCAAGAGTTGAAAAATAAAATAACATTATCTCATATTATATTTAGATAATTTAATTGATTGTGTCTCAATCACTCACCAAAATTGTTTAGGAAAATGATTTCCCTTTAAATTGTAATTTCATGATTGATGATCCAAATCGTTTCATATAAAGTTAAGAAAATTAAGTGCATAAAACTTTTGGTTTTGTAAGGATCAGAGGAGGGACATCAATTGTACACAGTCTTTTCTTTGTATTTTTACAAAGAGACTATTTTTATAACTAGAACATATAACTTTGTAGTCACAAATGAACAATCTTACCAATTACTCCAAAGCCGTCGAACTTGACTCAATTGGCAAAGTAGGGACTGTAGTTGTTACTGAACAAATAATCATTTGAGTTACAAATCCTCTTTAAAAAATCTAATTTAATCTTTCCTCTTATTTATGTTATCATTTTACATTTTAATGTTTTTAAAAATACATTAATATTATTACTAAGTCTTAAATTTTTAAGTTTTAGAAATTTTCAGTGTATATGATTCACTAATTTAGCTTATACAACGTCACAATATAAAATAATAAAAATTAATATAATGTAAAAATAATATTTTAGATATTAACTAAACGTGTAATTTTTGTATTATCGCTTCTTAAATAACTTAAAATTAAAAATTTGAAAAATATTATATATTACTCAAGAAATAACATAAAATGAAGTCAACTTCTATTCATTGGAAAAAAAAACTCAAAACAAAATTCTCCTTGTTTTAACTATTTTTCTTAATATATTTAAATAAATTATTTAATGATCAAATAACTTAAAATTAAAAATTTGAAAATTATCATAAATCACTCAAAAAAAAGATAAAATGAAGTTAACTTCTACGAACCTGAAAAAATTGACTAAAGTTAAAAAGCTTTTTGAAAAGAAAAAAATAGTTAAAATAAGAAAAATTTTGTGTCGAGTTTTTAGTCAAAACACGTGTGTGCATTGTCGTGATCACTCTGTTCTGTAGCTCTTGGATCCTTGTATCAAATCGCAGCTACTCCGAAATGAAATTTAAAACAAAAATTACAACTTTGTTTATTTTACTATATGAGGGCCCAACTTTGTTATTTTGCGGTTTGGCCCTCATCGATGGTACTTGTCAAAGCATGTCACATACTTGTAAGAGAAAAATACAAAGAGTTAAGAAGAGTTCAGCGGAGGTAACCAACAATGATTTGACTATGTTGAAAATTATTAAGATGTAATTTTTAATAAAAAATTTTAACATAATAGAATACGAGTAAAAAAGATCTTATGTCATAAAATTTTTCTCTTTCTAATAAATGTTTTAAATATTTTATTTTGAATCTTATATTTTATATTTAACTTAAACATTTATTCAGTTAACCTAAATAATATCTTGTAATGACTTGATATTTTATTTATTTACTTATTTTCTTTTTTGTTTATGTATTTATTTATTTTTGTTTGTTACCTTGTTATGTATTTATTATATTATTTATTTTATTACTTTTTTATTTCTATTTGTACACATTTATTTATTATTATTATCTATTAATTGATTATTATTATCATCTTTTATATCTATTTTTATTTTTATTACTTTATTACTTTATCATTTTAATATGTATCTTTATTTTTCATTTTCTTTTTATATTAGTTATATATTTATTTAGTTTTTTTCTTTTTATTTAAATTTATTAAAAACAACCTCTCTATTAGTTAAGGAAAAGATTGCGTACTTCTGAACCACTCAAAACTTCGCGTTTAGTTGAACTTTTATTGAAATATTATTATTGTAATAAAAATAGGTCAACATTAAACTAAATGATGTAGCAGAGTTATATTAAATTTATATATTTATTACATGATTTTCATATAATATATATTATTAAATATTAAACTATTTGTTTATGATAAAGTGGACATGAGAAAACTTGGATAGTTATTAAATTATAATTCATTATATAACGTATCTTATATTTTTTAATTATCTGATATTTTTTTATTGAATAATAGTTTTCTTCACATATGTATTGTTGCTTTCTATTTGGTTGAGTGTACATATACTATTTTGTTTTTGTTTCTCACTTTCCACGGGATCTGATACTCCTTCAAGATATTATCATCGTGCATGTCTTGTTGTAATTAGTCATTTTCAATTACAATGTATTGATTCATCCTCACTCATTGGAAATTATTGTTTACTATAATAATTTTAATCTAATCCTAATTTTAATATCCCCTCATGTTTTCAGCACTTACTTACCTTTAATTGTCTTTTAGGCAATGGTCAAATAGATAGAACAAGTACTTTAAAGTAAATTTAAGAAGTTTGTTTGAGATGTAGTAAAAGAGTTGCAAATAACACTGAGCACTAAAGTTCAGCGGTAAGGGGCTGATCTTCACTTAAGCAAGATCAGAGGCTCAAATCTCGTTTGTATATGCAGCAGTATTAAATAATTAGCGGTAGTGCTTTGCCGCCCCTTGAGTCCCACCTGGCTAGAGCAGAGATTAGTCTGAGTATAGTAATGACTTAAAGGTGCCACTGAAAATTCGAGCTCACCCAGGATACCTCGTGGTCACCCAAAAATAAAAGAGTTGCAAATTACTTATTTTTTCATTAAATATGTTAAAACATAGAAATATTAGTTGAATTTAGGGATGACAAAAGGGTTCAGATGGTCAAATTTAGGGATTGCAAAAAGGTCTAGGTTGCCAACAAGCCATACGTAGGTAGATTGGACCTGGGACTATCCAGGCCTAACTCAGCCTGTAGCCAATACTCCTTAACAAAACGATGTTGTTTTGTACTTTTAATTAAAAAAAAGTCGCGGGGCTCGACATAACCTATTGTCATCCCTAATCGAATCAAATTCATCAATTACTTTTAACTTATTAATATGTTAAATAATTTGCTTGAATAATGTGAAATGTAAATTAGTATAATGTACTTGATAAGTTATCCAATGTATATAAGATACGAAAAAAATTTAATTTAATTTATTATCAAATTTTATGTACGGTATATTTGTCTATAATTTACGTAAATCTGTATTTAAGAAAACTATTTTATGATAATAAATTTCATCAACTTGAGTTATTGACATTTCTTGAGCGCATCAACAATAATTTATATATATAATGAATATATAACCCATAATTTAAGGTTTTAAATTGAAATTTGTCTATACTTGAATTCTTAAACAGAAATTTAATAAGCTTTTAAAAAACTTTACAATTCAATTTACTTAAATATTTTTTATTCGAATCCCATAAATCCTTTTTTATATAAATATACTAATTATTTATTGAAGATGGATAAGAACTTAGCTAAAACCTTTAATATTATTAACATCGTCGAAAAATATAACGGAGAACATCATCTTCGCTTGAGACACGTACTCGAACAAAGGTTCCAATGCATTCAGAACAAAAATCTGACGTGTGACATCTCTTAGATTCCGTCAAACTACAACCCTCATGACCTTCCATGTCGGGCCCTGAAGTTTCATGGCCGGCTTCGATTGTATTTTTGTATCATGTATGTATATAACTGAAGGTCTCAAAACACCAAAGCTCAGTAACAACAATGTCTAAACGTCTAAAGCTCAAGATTTCACGCGTCATAACTTCATTCCAGTTCTGTCGACGTGCGAAAATTCCATCTTCTGTAGTAAACCCAGCATCACGATGTCCCATTAGCGGTAAACCTAAATCATCAGTCGACAGCTTCAATCGTCCGGCAGCGGCGGACCGGGCGTTTTTCAAACGCCATCCGTTGAGGAAGGTCAATTCAGTCGCGGGATACCGTTCCGGGTCACGTTCACGGTCGCCGGAGTACTTTCCGGGGAAGAAAATGGGCAATTATCTTAATATGCCCTGTACGTCGTTTGGTGACCGGAGTGAAGGTGATGCTTCACCGGTTATAGTAACACCGATCAAAAGCAGTTATATTAGTAACAAACACACGAGAAGAAGAAGTTCTTTGTCTACCGAAGACGGGTTTAGTTTCATTCAGGAATCTGAAGAAATCGAAGAAAATACTGAAGAGACTGAAGCGCTTCTGTTTTCGTCCAGAAGCTTCTCGTACGATTCGTCGCATGAATGTTCACTGGAAAGCGAAGCCAACAGCTCGGTTAAGGAAGTTATCAACCCGACAATCAAGAAAGCTATCAACAACAACATACAGAAAGTCTTAGGAATGAGAAGTCAGGTTACGAGAACAAGAAAAGTGTCATCGCAGCTGGAGATTCTGTCACCGGCGAGGATGTCACTTGTGCAGCGGATTAATGAAGAGTCCAGTGGTTCAGGGAAGATGGGAGAGAGCGTGGCAGTGGTGAAGAAATCGGAGAACCCCTACGAGGATTTTAAGAACTCAATGTTGGAGATGATATTAGAGAAACAAATGTACGAGGGTCGAGATTTGGAGGAACTTTTGGAGTGTTTCTTGTGCTTGAATTCCAAGCAATACCATGGAATCATCGTCGACGTGTTCTCTGAGATATGGGATTTGTTGTTCTGTGAGTCTTTTTCCAAGAACTGTTAGTCTATAATTATCATTTTCAGATCAAAAACAAAAACCAGAGAAGTACGTTTGGATGAAGACTGAAGAAAGGATGAAGAAGAAATGTACATTCTACTTTCCTTTTTAGTTTACTTTTTCTTACTGTGGTACTTTCTTGTTGTAGAGTGTGATTTAAATTCGCAATTGAAAATTTTAATCTCTTCTAATATTTGGCTCAATTTCTTTTATCGGTCACAAACTCAAAATGTTACAGATAACGTTGAAATTATAGATTAAAAAATTAAATTGATTTGGTCGGTTCAACCGTAAAATTTTAAATTGACCAATTTCTTGTAACTTTTTAATTCGATTTATTTTGATAACTTTTATAGTTAAAAATAAATTATTTAATTAATTAATTAGTTTATTTTTGTAAACTAATCAATTTTTATGAATTAAAATAAATAAATATAATTTCATTTGATAGTCTTTTTTAATTAAAATTAAAATTAATAATAGTATCTTTCTATCGTATTTCAAATCATTCAATTTTATTTAATCTTTAACTATTTTTATGATAGCTTAATATTGATTAAACTTTAAACTTTTTATTTTATCAGTTTAATTTTTGTCCTATTTTTAAAACATTAGTTAAAATAACAATTTTTTAATTAAAGTTTAATTATATGATTATTTTTAATAATTATTGATAGACTATAATTAAATAAAATTACTTTATTAAATATTATTTTTTTCTTATTTGATCAAAAAATAATTGAAATTTTTTTGTCTAGTAAAATAACAGTAATAAATTAAGATTATTTTATTTAATTATTAAGAAAAACTATATCATATAAATCAATTTATACGTCTCAAATTCAAAATTAAAATAAATTAAAATTAATATGTCACTTTTTACAAATTTAATTTAAATTACTAACTCTAATTATAATATAAGTAATAATCTATAATTATTAATTAAAAACATTAACTTTAAAGTCATCACGACCTAATTAACAAAAAAATAAATAATAAAATATCTTTTAAAAATAAAGTTACATTTTAGTTTTATTTTAAAATTTATTTATGTACCAATAAAAATATTAGAGAATAAGCAATTTAATTAATTGTTAATTTTTTAATTATTATTATGTCAATAAATAAATAAATAAAATCATATAGTGTTTAGTGACGTAAAAATAACTAGTATGAACCCTATTAACTCTCCTCTTTGACTTCGCGTTCATTTAAATACTACGTTGTATGAAATAAAGTTATAAATTATAATAAATGCTATAATAATAAGTTATAAAAATAAGTTAATTACAACTATAAAACTTTAATATTATTTTTATAACTTTTTTTTTCAGAGTTGTAATTAAAATGTTTATAAAAATTGAGCGGCGGTGGTGCCAACAACTCCGATAAGTACAAGGCAGTTCCAGGCCTTCTTAGGCTTGAGTTGGACTGTTGTACCCAACGCCTTTGCCTCTTTCTTTGTTTCTGGCGAGCGAAAATGAAGGCTTCTTTGAAGGGTCGGTACCACGACGACAAGAGCACCGCCGCTGCTACTTTCTCCTTCAACGCCGCCGATGTCAAGCTCCGTGCTTCCGTCACCGACGCAACCGTCGCCAACGGTCCCAACTTGAACGGCCTGGTTCTTGCCCTCGAGAAACCCGGCTTTTTCATCATCGACTACGACGTCCCCAAAAGGGTACCTCCCAAAAAGTTTCATTTCTTTACCTTAAGTTAGCTTGCACTGCATACTGCAAATTTGACTTCAGTTCTGTGAAAATTTTGACCGGGTTACTGTTATTAGCAGCTAATTTTTGGAAATATTTTGAACTAGGGTTTGTTGGAGGATTTGAGATAAACATGAAGTTGCAGCTTTCTAATTTTTTGTTCATGTTTGTTTATTTCAATTGTTGTTTTGTCTTGTCGCGTAGGATTTTCGTTTTCAGTTTATGAACAGTGTGAGGGTTGCGAGTAAGCCATTGAATCTGACGTACATTCATCACAGAGGTGATAACAGGACTATTCTGGATGGAAATCTTGTGTTTGATTCTGCTAATAAGGTGTCGGCTAATTACGTGCTTGGTACTGGGAATTGCAAGTTGAAGTATACTTATGTTCATCAAGGGTTGACAACGTTTGAACCTTGTTATGATTTGGCAAAGAATTCTTGGGATTTTGCGGTCTCGTACAGGGTTTATGGTGATGACGTTTTGAGAGGAACGTATCAGACATCGAGTAAGGCACTGGGTTTGGAGTGGTCGAGGAATTCAAAGTTCAACGGAAGTTTCAAGGTTCATTCTCATCTATCTCATAAACACACTCTTCCTGTCTTTCTCTCTGCTGCGCTAAATTGAATTGTAGAGTGAAGCATGAATTGTACTTTGATAGATGCTTATGAGCTTGATCTGTCTAAGGCAGATGTAAGGTTTTGAGACTAGTGACTTCTTAATAGTATAATCTGATTGTTCTTGGTCTGAGTTTGCTGGCCATTCATTTGCAGACTATTTGTCTCATTTAGGATTAAGAGAGGAGTTGTGAAGGAAATGAATGATTCAAATGTTGAAGAAGTTCCAACTGTTCACTTTTGCAGAATAATTGACTAGTTTGAAACTTGTTAGATTTGACTTTTGTGTTGCTAACATCAGGAGGAGGAGGAGGAGGAGGAGGTGTAACGATAGTACTTGTTATGATATTGTGGAAAGGGATAGAGACAAAGTTGATGTTTCGTCATGTATGTTGTTACGCTGGTCTACTTAGATTGATGTTTCTAATGCCATTAGGTGCGATATATGATAGTTGAGCATCTTAGTGCTGAAATAGGGTTGAGAGGCAAATCCATCAAACTTGATCAACCATTATCGAGTAATCCTAATGTGGGTGGCTGTGGTCAGTGCTTCAAGACCCCTTACCTGTCCAAGGTCATTTGCTCTTTTGGGCATGTGTTATTATGGCACAAATCGTTTGTCTCACTGTTGTTGAGTATCAAAATCATGTTCCTGGTAAGATGGACGACATTTCAAGGCTGATCCTACTGTATAACAACTTGTTAGGACAGGTAACAATGGCTGTAATCTACAACATCTTGGTACGAGGCTGCATAATTCAGCTGTTTGTGGTCAAATACTTCTAAGATTGCAAATGCTTGCTCTTACTTTTCTAATTCCAAAACATTTCAACTCTTTATTCAAAAGACATTCTGATGGTGGTGAATTTTTGCTATTACAGATTTCTGCATCCGTGGATTTGGCCGACAGATCGAAACCACCGAAATTAACCGCCGAGACTTCATGGGACTTGGAAATTTGATAGGTCCATCACACTTACTAGCATTTTACTGCAACTTCAATATTCCCCTTGGAATTTCATGAAATTTTTACAAACAGCTTAATGAGTTAATGTACCATTGAGCTTATTGTTATTTCCAAGCGTTTATTTTGAAATTGTAAGCGAGATTTCTCTAACAAAGTCGGCCTTTGTGGCTTGAACTTTGCTTCCTTTATGTAAGGCATTTGGTATTACCAAGTAGTTTGATCAATTCAGCTACGTACCTTACCTGCTTAATTAGGCTTTATGGAAGTTGTAGGCACAGCTTGTTGAGCTTAGGGGACAATGAGGTAGACAAGTTTGCTCAAGTTTGATTGAGCTTAGATAAGCAAATACAAACCTGTTTGGGCTTCAAATATAACTAAAAAGTAAGCCCATTTGTTGGACCACGAGTTGGACTTTCAAAGATGGGGATATTTTTGATCTGAAGCCCAAAGTCTAAATTTTTACAATAAATCTTATTTATTGTATGAAATTTATTTACTAAATAACTTTGAAAGAAACACAACATTCTAAAGTTAGGGACGGTTGGTTCATATGAGAGAATGGTGATAAGAATGATAATGAATACAGTGAGGAATGATAATGGATATAATCCTTATAATTATGATGATTGGTTAACAGAAAGGAATGATTATTATTATCATTGATAGTGGTTGGTTTGTTAAAATATTGAAAAATAAAAATATTTTAATTAATTAATGAATTATATTATATTTAATTATATTTAAATTAATTAAATGTATTTTTAATTAATTATATTTAATTAAAATATTTAAAGCATAATATATGTAACACTTGGGAATAAAAACCATTTTTTCGACACACAGGGTATGAACTATTACCCAATATTAGGTTATAAAAAATTTATTCAGTCAACCGTAATAAATAACTAACCATTATCATTCATTTCTTTCTAATTGATTTATTCCTATATCTTTTAACCAAGTATCCCCTTATTATTTATGATTTTAGTTTCTATTTATTTTTAAGAAATATATTTGTTTAGTTATTAGTACACTTTTATTACATACAATAATAAAGCAATAAATAGTTAGATACTTTATTTTTATTTATCAAGTAATAAGATAATTTTATTTTAACACAATACGTGATTGTAATATTAATAATAAATTTATTATAACTTTTAAAATTTAAAATATGTAAAATAATTATGGTTGAAAAATAAAATAATTTTGAATTACATATATATTAATTTATTTGAAAATTTAACATTTTAATTATACAGTACTTTGAAAATATTTTAAATTTAATGATCTATCATTAAAGTAGTTCCGAATTTTATTATACATAATTTTATAGTGAAAAAATGAAAATTTATTTTTATAGTTTTATAAATTGTAAAATAAGAAATTAAAAATTAAAAATTAAAAACATAATTAGAATTAAACATGTCTGATGTCTCTAATAATGCACTCGTTGATCACGAGACATTGCGGGATCATACCACATTGATGGTGAGGGTCAAACTGTAGTCTCCCCTGCATTGGATCTCAGCTCATATTCCAATCACGTTTTGGCGGTTCAAAGTCGCAAATACATAATATAAACCGCCTTCAAACGTTTTGAAATATTTGGCGCCTAAATCCTCTCTTCCCCGACCTGTAAATATCGCCATCTAAGTCCAATGCTTTAAACGACGAAACTCTAGATTTTCGTTTCCTCGTAGTCGGAGAAGCACGTCTCATCGGAGATGATGGATAGCGAAGAAGAATTTCCACTGTTCTCTGACGCAGAAAAGTCTCCGCCTCCGGTTCCCGCAAGAAAGCTAAAACGTTTGAGAAAATCCACTGCTCAGATCACTGTAGATCCTCCCGTAAGTCCATCGGATGGTGATGCTGCTTCGCTGCATGCTACTAGTTCTCCTGTATCTCAAACACGAGATTCAGTGGAGAAGGATTTTGATGAATTTGAAGCAGTTAATGAGGTGAAGTCCAGTTTGGAGGAAATTAATGGTGAAGAAGGTAGGATTGGGGTTAAGAGAGTGCTGGAATTTGAGGAATTCGACAAATCTTGTGGAGAAGACCAAAGGAATGTGTTTGAGTCGGAGGAGGAGAGCAATGGTTTCTATGTGGAGAACGAATCTGGTGAGATAATTGGTGAGGAAGAGACGCATAGCAAGAAGAGAAGACCAAAGAATTCTGAATTTGATGATAATTCAACTGCTTCCACCGGAAAAAGGGGAGAGAAGGTAAGTCTATGCTTGTTTCTATACTAAAATGATACAATGACAATGGGATGGAATGTTTAGTTTGTCTGATTTTCGGAGTTGTTTTGTTTTAACTTTTTCATAAAGCAGGAAAGAAGAAACCGTCTTAAGGAGCTGCGTGTTGAATCTCAGAGATTGTTGAGGGGTAAATGTTGTTAAAATCACCAACAATTGATGTTACATCTTACAGGCTATACGAACGCTTTTATAAATATTTGAATTTCCTTTTCCCTTCTGGTAGAAACGAGAGATGCGTCGTTTAAACCTGTCCCTCTTGTTCAAAAGCCCATATCCAGTATCTTGGAGAAGATCAGGAAAAGGAAACTCGAGGTTGCGAAAAAGTGGGTGACCTTAAATTGATTGTATTCACTGTGAGTGTTGTTTGTCTTTCTTCATTCTGTGATTTTGCTGGAATATTTTGGTTGGCAGATCAATTGTCGAAAGTCGAAGCTCTTTGCTTGATGACAATGATGCATTTTCTATAGAGGATACGGTGGATTTTGATATTGAGATAGAATATCATAAAGTTGCAAAGACAGATAATGTAAACAGAAAAGTTTGTACTGGTGAGAGCAAATGCAGTGAATCCATGGATGACTTAGATCAGAGACATGAAAACGCAGCTTCTCCGAGGGTAATTGAGTCGTTCTTTCTTTTCCTTTAATATTTATGAATATCAGGTGTGCTTATATCTATGTCCTTCAGTGACTCCATAGTCATCCATCCTGAAATGGATACACATCAAGTTTCTGGATTGCTTGTAGTTTGTAAGTAATTTAGGAACTTTATCTTATTTCATGCACAGTCTGAACAACAGCAAGTGAATATGAGGTATAGGAAAAGCTACTGCTTGGCCAATCGTTTGATGTCTTGGTTATTGCTTGAGATTATTCAATTTGACATAAAAACTAGGTTTGAAGTTTTTACAGTTTTATCCTGTTGTTTAAATATTGGAAAATTGGCATATAATATTGTCCGGTAATTGCTTCTGCTAATTTCAGGCTCCGGTAGAGGAATCAAAGCAAAAGTTTCGAGCTCCCATCGATGATACTCAGGTTTTATTTAATATGTTCACTTTGTCATTTTCATTCTTGGATTGCATGATAATCAGAAGATAATTCTTTTCTTTGACACGTTTTATAGGATTTAGCTCTTGATTCGGAGAAAGGTGATTCTCTAGAGGAGCTGCCAGATGAGACACCCAGCAGTCCTCTGGAAGAAGATATGGCTCCTTCCGTGCTTGCAATGAACTTAAAGCTCGATTCTGCTTCCCTTCATGAACTGTAAGTTGTTTAGAAACTCTCCTTCTAGCAATGAGAATGATATTGTTCTGTTGCATTTCCATCTTTTATCAAGAGCATAATTTGAGTAATCGGTCATTTATGTCTGCCGAAGCCATCGATCGGCTCTATATCATTTTCTCTTGACATATCCTTTACTGACATCAACTCAGTTACAGGGATGACCTATGGAATCATCTGGAGCTGGTCCCATGGTTATTAATAGCATGCATCGATATGATTGCTCTGTAGTTAAACTTACTGTTCTAAAGGTGAAGTTATTGCTTTGTTGCTATATAGTTATGATGAAGAGGATAACGACAAAAAGAATGTTGATCCCCTCCTTCATGGATCTGTCGGTTTGTGCTCAACTCCAGTAGGTGATCCTGTCAAAGCTTTTGTTGATGAAGAAGCTGAGGAAGAAGATGACAGTGATAACGACTTAGGTCGATTCCAAGATGACGAGGAAGATGAGGACAACACAGATTCTGAAGAACTTAAAGATATGATAACTCAATATGAAGAAAAACCCACTGACGAGGAAATGCGTAATGAGCTTCATCAGAAATGGCTTGAGCAACAGGATGCTGCTGGAACAGAAAACCTTTTACAGAAATTGAGATGTGGTTCTAAACAGGGAGATAAAACTCTGCTTGAAGACATAGAGAATGAGGAAAGCGAAGAGGATGAAGATCTTTTTGATAATGAGCCAGAATCTGTTGTTCCAAGAAATATTGTGCGAATCAATATGAAAAAGGCAAAGGAAATGATTTCCCAAATGTTTACAGATAAGAATGATATTTACGAATCATCCGATGATGAGGAGACTGAAAACAGGCTTGTTAAGGAACGCCTCTCTAATGAAGCTGTAAGTTGTTAGCAGATTGTCCTACATGATACTTGTGTTATTTTGTCTCTTATTCGTAAATCTTCGTTTGTTAGATGCTTACTGCAAATTTCATCTGAAAACAGGAAGAGCAAGCTACTTTTTTATCACCAGCAGAGGATCGTGGCTCTAGAGAAATCTTTGGTCTTATAAAGAAACTGAATGATGCGCCTGATACTAGGAAGCGAGCCAGAATGACATGTATGATCTACGGCAATTTCACCCACTTACTAATACTAGAAACTATTTCGGTGTATATTGTCTCCGGACGACCTAGTAGTGTTAACATATTTATGATTCCTAATGCTGAGTGCTGTTAACTTCTGTTTTGCAGCCTCTTTTCATATGTTATCTATAGGAGGAAACAGAATCTCATCATCCAAGGTAATGTAACATTTAAGTTGGAAGAATCAGTCGGCTCATGTATCTAGCTAACTTGGTGACTTTCTAAATTTATATTTTGGTAAAGGTAACTAGGCTTATTATGCATGCAAGTATTAGCTCTTAATTTAATACATATTTAATAGATAAAAATTAATTTGTTTGAATTTAAATTAAAGAGAATTTTAATTTAAAGTTAATGAACTAAATTGACCATAATTAAACTTGAATTTAAATTTTTGAATTGGTCTGTTGGCACGAAGAAAATTTGTTAATTTATTTGACGTCATTAACCAGAATTTTGCAAATGAAGCAGGCATCTTTTCTTAGTAGGCGCAACAAAAATTCTCTGCGGTCACTCAACAAGCATGGATCAGGCAATGTACGGTCATTTGTGTTTGAAAGAGATGATAGCAGAAGCTCGGCGTCACCATCAGAGGAATCTTCAGTTGAGGTAAGCTTTCTGTAAAAGATATTTAACTAGCCAAGTTTGTGCAAGTTTGAGAGATCTATCCCAGTTATGTTGGTCATTCCGCGAGGTTTCCTCTAGCCATTGCACAGTAGAGATAGGAGTTTTCTCCATTCATTTAAGTCATTAATTGTAGCTGAGTCAAAGGAAAATTATGTGAATTTGACTGGAATATGTGATGGTGAATTTTTTTCATCACTTGAGCACTAAAAAGTCATTTGTCTGCGTAACAAGTGCCAAATTCGTTGCTTTTTCCTTTTCCTTGCAGATCAAGACACAGAATAGATCGAGAAAAACTGCTTCGGCCAAGTTTAGTGGTACACAACTTGGATCTGACGGTACTCAAAACCATAAACATGGCCGACAGACAAAATCTGGTCCCTCTTTACACGAGATATTAAGATGCCCTTCTCTAAAATCGAGCAATTTCAATCGGGGCACAGTGATTGGCCATGTCGAAGCCATATATGCCGCTTTCAAGTTGGATAAGAATCTCCCAAAGAAAGATTCTAGCGTATCTATAAGAACCATGTAGCGTTGCTGCTCCTGCTGTTCAGGTTCATTACTTGAATCTCATTCATGGTGGCGTTTGTTTTGTTAATTTTATTTTATGTACAATAATGAGACGTAATGCCTGCATTAGGGCCAGTAAATACCAACTTGATTGTCCCTGGTCGTATAAAAAAAAAAATAGTCGCTATACGTTCAAGACGCATCAAATTGCTTTCTGATGTTCCTAGAAGTCCCAAAGCAGAAGTCCGATGGGTTGAAGTCCTGAAGGTTGTCTTTCCCGCAAGGATCATGAGATTCTATTTCACTAATGTTATACACGTTGGTTTGTACTAAACTCGCAAATGCTATGTTGGATAAGTTCTTTTGATTATATAATAATTCATTATTTTGTTTGATCAGATATATTTATTTAATAAAATATTTGATATTATTGAATTAAGGACATTAGTGACTTAAATTGGTTTGTAGTTTGCGTAGTCTTAAATTAAATTTTGAATTAATTTTTTAAGTTTAAATTTGACTTAAAACTTGAAGAATTTTAATTTAATTTATTAATTTTTAATTAGACTTGAATCTATTTATTATTCTTATAATGAACTGAGACAAGTTTTGTTACTTGTTGCCCACTTTATGAGTTTAGCAAAAATTCTTTAAAAATATGTTTAATTAAATATTGAATTAATTGAAGACTTATTTGTGTGTATGCGATATTAATTATTTTAAAAATTTAGAATTCAAGTAATTTTATTCAAATTAAAAAGGATTAATAGAAAAAAATTTAATTTTTATTTAATTTTTAATACTAGTTCAAATTTTAAAAAGTAGTTATGATTTGTTTCAATTTTTAATTTTTAGTAAAAATAGACCCATGTTGAATTTTTTGTTAATGTGAATAATGTATAATTAAATATGTCTCATTTTTAATAATTTAGAATTCAAATAATTTTACTTGAATTAAAAAGGGTTAATAAAAATTTTAAATTTTATTTAATTTTATAATACTAGTTTGAATTTAAAAAAGTAGTAATAAAATGTTTTAATTTTCAATTTTTAACAAAAATATATTGATGTTAAGTTATTTGTTAATGTGAATGATGTGATAAACTAGGAATGACAATAGGCTGACTCATAGTTCAGATTTATGTATTTTCAATGAATCAGCCTATGGGTCAGAATTAGACTCATACCGACTCGGTGCTTTATTATTCTAAGCAAAACAAATAGACCTAGGTCTGAGTCTGAACAACTCAAGCTCAGATTTAATATAAAAATATTATTTTATGCTTTTAATTTTAAAAAATTACTTTTAAAAAATTAATAGGCTAACCTATTATCATCCTTATTATAAACCACATTAGATTAATATTTCTATCACTTAAGTGCCACATTTTATTTGTACTAATTTTAATAAATTAAAAATATTAAATGTTATAAAATAATTATAAATTAAAATATATAAAAATAGTATATAATTAAACATGACACATATTTAATAACTTCCATGTGCCATACTATAAAAAGCCACCAGAATGCGTTAAGTTAGAACCGAGTGTAGAGGATAACTTCCTTTAGTTTCAGCAGACAAGAAGAACCGCTTATAGATACATAGCACACGAGTTTCGCCTGAAAGAACCTGGTTTCTTGCCCTAAGACACATTTTACTGTACGGACCTAAGTCAATAAATCCTCAAACACAACATCAACCTGATCCAAAATCCCCATTTTTCGTACATTAGGTGCGTTAAATCTAACAAAACATTCCTTCTAAATCTTTGGATCCGATTATCAAAGATCTACGCTTCCACGCGTGCCACGTTCGAAGAATTATATGCCAACGATCAGACACTGGAATTCGGCGGTCTTTGACTTCGAGCTTCTCTTCAATGGCTGCAAAACCCCAACAAGGTAAGTTCTTCATATTTTTTTGTTTTCTCTTCATTTTGGCTTCTCAACCACTTGGAGCTTTTGCAAGCTCTAGTTCACTCCCAACCCATCAAGAACCGGAGGAGCCTGCAAATGAATCCAACCCACAAGAGATTTTATTACAGAGACTCGAGGAGTTAGTGAGGAACCTAACTGATTTAGTTGCTAAATTAGAACCCAAATTGTTGGAGTATCCTAAGACGGTGACTTTAGATAGGAAAGAGAGTCAAGAACGAGATAAAATTGATAGGAGAAGGAAAGTGATCGGTGACGAAATGAAAGGAGAGAGCAAAAACAGAGATGGAGAGAAGGTGAGAGCTGTTTCGGTCACCAAGTTCAGTCCTTTTTGGTCTGAGAGATTCCATTTTGTGTCTGCGGTGAAATTGGATTCTGATGCAACTTGTATTGATGTTTTGCCATTTCGAGACTATGAGGGGCTTAACAAGTATGTTGCCGTTGGGGATGATAGAGGGAGGGTTTATGTGTTCTCAAGCAGTGGGGATGTTTTGGTTGAGTTTGACACGAAATGCGATTCACCGATTACGGCTATGACTTCCTACCTGTCTGTGTATAAGAATGAGAGTTTTGTGGTGACTGGGCATCAAAATGGTGAGATTCTGATGCACAAAGTTTGTGAGAGTTCAAATGGGGAAGAGTTAACATCACTCTTTATGGAAAGTGTTAGTAAATTTGCCTTGAATAAAAATGGGGATGAAGGTTATGGTATTACTATCTTGGAGATGCATCATGTCGGGAGATCGAGATACGTTTTGTCATCGGATGCTAATGGGATGATCCGGGTTTTCAGAGAAAATGGGACAATTCATGGCTCTGCTATGCCAGTTAGCAAACCATTGGCATTCTTGAAGCAAAAGCTTTTGTTCTTGACGGAGAGTGGTGCGGGTTCGTTGGATTTGAGGACCATGACGGTCAGAGAATCCGAATGTGAAGGATCAAATCATTCACTTGTTCGGAGTTTTGCTTTTGATACTACTGAACGGTCTAAAGCATATGGATTTACATCAGAGGGTGATCTGATTCATGTGATGTTATTAGGGGATGTGATGAACTTCAAATGCAGGGTTAAATCCAAAAGAAAAGTCGACTTGATTGAACCAATTGCGTTTAAATCGATTAAAGGGTACTTACTTGTCGTGAATCAAGAGAAGGTTTTAGTATATAATGTTTCTTCTCATCATTATGTAAGGGCTGGTGGACCTCGCCTACTCTTTTCTGCTGGTTTAGATGAGATCAGATCATCATTTCTTAATTACCAAGGAACAGAAGATGATTTTAATGGGAAAAAGCTGATACCCTTGATAGCAAGTGATCATGCAAAGCTGATTATTCTCGGACTCGGGAACGGGTTTGTGGGTATATACCGCTCTAACCTCCCGATATTTAAAGGAGAGTTCAACTCAATGCTCTGGACAAGCCCTGTGATTTTCTTCTTAATCTTCCTGTTTGGAGCCTGGCAATTCTTTGCCAAAAAGAGGGAAGCACTTACATCATGGGGACCAGATGATCCCTTTACCTCCAATCCTGCTACAACTGGAGTTCCAATGGGTTCAGCTTCATCATTTGTCGAATCATCTTCGAGAAATGCTGATGTTTTGGACTTAAGAGCAGGTGGTTTGAGAGGTCCACCGAGGAGGTACCTTTCTCCATCACGATATCCTGGAGGAGCAACTGCCCCTTTTAGACCGAGTTCCGCCGACACCAACACGGCTTCTTTTAGACCGAGTTCCACTGACGTCAATGCGAGATCAACTTCTGTCGATCCTAATTACAGAGCACCTGCAGAGCTTAAATATAGGGGTCCAACTCTGGAGTCCACAGGTTTTCCCAAAAGAAGGGAGAACCTGTATGGAAACAGTCAAGTTGATGATGGCAATTAACATCAGTTCCACCATTTTCATATGTTGGAATTACATATCCTTTGGGGCCGCCATTGTTGTACCTTACTTCCTAGTTTTTTTTTTCTTTCGAAAGTCCTCTGTAGATTCTTCCTTCCAAGTTCATTTTGCCTTTACAGGCTGCACTGACTTTGAGATACGGACTTGCATAAGCCTTGTCAAGTCTGGATAACTGGTTAAGCCCATATCCACT
>JAOQMM010000002.1:1312486-1324834 GCA_027563515.1 Erythroxylum platyclados
AAAAAAAATCAACTACTATTTAACAAAACTAAATTAATTAAAGAAAATCAAAATTGGTCCAAAGTATTAAATAAGACAATGTTTTAAAAACCATATTGAAAATTAAGCCATTAAGACAAAAGATTTAAAGTTTAAAAGGTTCAATATGTATTAAACTTTCATAAAATCGGTTAGAGATTAAATAAATTAAAGAATTTTATAAAATGATTGAAGAAAAGTATCATTATCTATAAAAAAATTCAAAGTTTGATTGATAAAAGAGACAGTTAATGAAAATTAATTAATTAATTTTAGTTTAAAAAATTGATCGATTAAATAATAAAATGTTTAATTTTTAACGATAAAAATTATTAATCTAAATTAAATCAAAAAGTTAAAATTAGACAAAAAGATTAACTGGTTTAAAATTTTTAATATTAAATTGATAAAACCGATTCATTTTCTAAAATATCTTACAACACGGCGTGCTCTAAAATATCTTACAACACGGCGTGCTAGGGCTACATCATCCAATTTCCAAATACTAAATTAGTCAAAAAGATCAAAGAGCACTATAACTAATGTTCAAATTTGACGGGAGAGCCTCCAAAAGATTCTTATCTTTTTCCCTTTTGGTCCTTACATTCTTTTAATATTCGCATCTAACCATCACTACCCACGTGTTGAACTTCCATTCGCTCTTCAGATTCAGGCGCAATCCGACAAAAAGGTCGTTAATAATCAGTAATTAATTTCCAAAATAATCCCATCAGAGATCAAAAGGAAAATTAAAAAAGCATAAATCTTTCGATTGATTATCCTTGATTTGCCTACAAAATGGAAATAATTTGATAAATTTGAGATTTTATTAAATTCTTTTTGGTGTGCATATAAAAGTGATTAATTGTGATTAGTGAGAATCTTGATGAACAAAATCTTTCTCCAAGTTTCTCTCTTCTACGTGATGAAACTTCCCCACTTTCATCGACGTAGAGGAGAGATACTCTGGAACACAGATTAAAACACATCAGAATCAGAATCCAAAATAGACAATTTTGGAAGATTGTGTGTCATACTGTGGCTATGGGGGAGAAGGAACGTGCACATGTTTTGGACGATTCTTGACATGGTAAGCCATTGAAAGGACCAATTATCTTCTTCGTCTTCTTCTTCCACTTTCAATTTTTAATTTTGGTCCAAGTTCTGACTCGTTCTTGTTGAATCAGAAATTGGGTTTAGTCCAAGATTTAATTTTTGTAACGGAGGTCTCGTAGATTTTTAAAAAAATCTATGTCAGTGTGGGCGCTTACCTTTTAAAATTAGGGGTTTGAATTTTGATGAATTGTTTAGGTTAAGTTGATGTCGCTATCAGGTACCGAACTCTGCGAAATAAACAAGGGGGAAAAGAAAAACCTCCTTTTGTTGGTTTAACCAAGGCCTTGTGCGTATATGTGTGTCTTTTCTCATCTGTTTGAGAAGCTTAACCACCACCAGACAACGAGACTCGTTTCCTAGTCTCTTCTCCACTACTAGAAGACAAATTCTGAAAACTCTATTTTACTCGCAAGTTTTTTGTTTGTTAAATTTGATCCCAACTAACTCGGCTCGTACCCTGATTTTTAGCGATTCTGGTTATGAAGACTGAATTAGTTCAGGGATTTTTTGATCTTTTTCCTCTTTGGTTGCCGAGAAAATAATAAGCAAGAGTAAACCTAGTTCAATTTGTTAGGAGTTTCTTTTGTTAAAAAAAAAAAGAAAAATTCTTAATGATGACTGAATCAAGTGGAAGCAGTGGAGGTTCGTCGGAGGTGGGTATTCCGAGCGGGTTGAATCGGATTAGAACGAGTCGGGTCGAGCAACCGAGTTCGAGACTTGAGGAGTTTACGGAATCCAAGAACTGTGGAGGTTTGTCAAGGCCTCCCGTGAAAGGAAGGCCTAAACCGAACGTTATGGCTCAGGGACGTAGCGTTAGCGCTTCTTCAAAACAAGGTTGTTTCATGTGTTCTTCTTTAATTTAACGTTATCTTTTTCTGTTCAGTTTTGTTTTTTGGGGTTTCGGTTTTGTGTTTTCGTTGTCTGTGATTTTGTTTGGGTTTGGAAATTCTAGAAATAGAATTGAGTTGTCAGGTTTGTTTGTTTGTTTTTTACTACTTTTGTTTCTTCCGAGCTGTTTTAGAACGGTGGTTGAAGCTGAGGACGAGACATAGACTCGTCACTATTATGACTTCCCTGCCGTTTTCTTTTTCACTCACCCGTTTCAGTTTCTTCGGGTTAAACAGGATTGTTTGGGACTAGTTGTTTCATAACTTACGATTTGTCGACTCGGGGCACTTTGGAACTAAGCTAGATGTGGATATATTTGCTTAGATTGTAAATTTCTTGAATTGGCATTGTGTTTCTGAGGCTTCCATTTGATTTTTGAATGAAAAGTCTCTAGCTTTCTTCCTATCATCGAGAAAAACCTGCGCATGTCATTATTCATATATAGAAAACCATCATCGCCTGAGAATCTTTGTACTTTTGTGGGAATAGCCCACCATCTTGTTTTCTATACCCTTTCAATGAGTGTTCGCTCTATTTCACCTGCAATGTTATTGTTTTGGCGTTGCTACAACATTCTTGTACAGTTGCTGTAATATTTGTGCCAACTTTCTCCATTATGGATTACGGCTAAGATATTTTACTCACTTATTGCGAACTTTTCCGTCTACATTGTTTTAGAAAACCTGCCTTCTTACTTTTAGTTTTCATCCTACTGCCTAATTACTTGAGCCTTGTAAGAAGAGTTAAAACAACTAGTTATTGCATAGGCATGGGTCCTAAAAAGCTGAGATCATCAGTTCTCTTCTTAATGGGGCTTAGAAAAGGTACTATATATTCTTGCATTTAGCCATTCAAAGCATGAAACTTGTGATTTGCAGATGACTTCCATTCCTGTCAGTCAGTTTGGATTAGAATATAGAAATCTTGGGTCAGCCTTTGTTTTGTATTTGTCATGCTAAGTAATTTATATTTCATTTTGAAGCTTTTTATGTATCTTTAGGAGGAAGAATATTGTCTCTATTTAACTAAAATATGTCAAGAAAATAATTACAAAGCCAATACTTTGAAAAGTGGAGTTTTATGTTGCCGAACATGAACATTTTGGAGTGCATACTTCAGTTGGCCTGCAGGATTTTTTTAACTACTATTAGTGTGAAGAATGTGACTTGGTTGGTGTCTTCTCATTTGCTGTCAAATATTGGTATTCATATCCAGGGGGACTCACTTAAATGTTGCTTTTGTTTCCTTCACTGATCTTCTTCATTGAAAATTCCATTACTGGAAAATCATTTTATGTACGTTTGTTTATTTTGGATGGTAGGATCCATTTATCCCCAAATATCTGATTTTTTGTTCATATTTCTAGATGAAACGCGTAAAGGAAAGAAGATATCCCGATGGCTCACATCTTACTTTTCCAGGGATGCTCGGCAAGTTGTCAGTGATGTCACTCCAAATATTGAGGTGATCATGTGTTTGGACTGCTATTCAATTGCTTATGCCTACGCCAATGCTTAATGATACCTTTTGCTTTACTAGAAGTACTGAAATAGCAATGCATCTATTTGGCAGGAGAGAAGCATGGAAACTAAGAAATCAGAAATAAGGGAACATGTGGGAAGCAAATTTTGCAATGGAAATGATAACCTAAACGCAAAACAGTCTTATTTTGAGAATGTAAGGCGGAGTAAACCATCAAAATGTTTGAAAAGTTTCTCACATGAGATAGGACCAAAAGGTGGCATTCAACCAGTGCAATCACGGGCTCATAGTTACAGCGATCTGGAGGTAAACTTTGTTGTTTTTATAGTAGGAGTTAGTAGGGAATTTTTAACAAGGTAGTAGAAAAGGGTGCATTGGCATTCCATACTAGTTCATTTGATTGGCTTATTTTTTCATTCCTCCCCCTTTCCTCCCACAACTCAGTTTCTCTTTCATTGACCAAATTCTTTAATTAACAGCATCTTGGGAAGCAGACTGCTTCTCTTGAATATGGTAAAAATCCTACTTTGACTAACTTGCATATAAATGTTATGGTTTAGTGCACTATTTAATAATCCGAGTGCAACCATGTTCGATGTGTATGCATATGACTCTCAAGAAAATATAATTATTGTTGAGCCTTCTGATTGTAGAGGTAAAATAAAATGAGTAGTCTTTCTATCTTTTATGTCAAATCAGGAATTATTGGGTTCATTGCGGGCGAGATTTGATGTTGCTAAAGAAGTGGTCAATGCAGAGCTGGCTAGTTTTGCTGGAGAAGTGATTGATGTTCTTGAAAATATTGATGCTTCACTGGAAGCAGAGCAGAAAATGGCAGAGGATCTCCTGATTCTTGCTCAAATCTGCATGAAAATGACCTGTGTTCAGTTTCGTTCCAAATGTGAAATAATTGTTCAAGATCTAACTGAGAAAAGATGTCAGTGCCAAACAGGACTTTTGAAGTGGCTAATTACTCGAATGCTTTTTATATTGACACGTTGCACGAGGTTGTTGCAATTTCAGAAAGACAGTGAACCAATTGATAAGAAATCTCTTAGAAAATTCAAGAGATGTCTGGAAAGAATTCCTTCAGTTGACATGAGTTGGGTTGCCAATCGTGGGATTGCTGAGTCTGATCCAGATTATGCTTTAAATCATAGTAGTGATGCCAAAAAACAGCCGCTGGGACAGAGTAATTGCTCTAAGCCCCCTGAGGCAATGTGTACCGGGCTTGAAGAGGCAGCTGATGAGAGTGATGTAACTACCAGAAACAATTATCAGACGTGTGGACAAAATTTGCTTGCTCAAAAGTCAAAAAATGGCATTAGTTTGCAAGAAGCTGATAGCAGGTTTGCTGGAAACTTGGTGAATGTATCTAGTTTTGGTTTAGTTCCTGAGGAGGGAGAAAACTTTGATGATTATCACCATGACCGAGGACAGGTTTTGGATGAATCTGATTCAGAAATATGTAGGATATGCGAAGAATTTGTCCCAATTTCACAACTAGAATCACATTCTTATATATGTGCATATGCGGATAAGTGTGACTTGAATTCTGTAGATGTAGATGAACGTCTTTCAAACTTTGCAGAGATATTGGAACAGATTATAGAGTCTCGAAATACGAATGGCCATTCTTCATATGACAGCCCTGAAAATTCAAAGATGCAAACTTCTGGTTCTGCCGCAACCGAAGTTTACTCCCCCAGAGTATGTGAATGGAGGAACAAAGGTGTTGAAGGAATGGTTGAAGAGATACATGAAATGGATATTGCCAGCATAGATGATTCTCTCCTACCATCTTTTAGCTTGAAGGGCCACATGGCTATGAAGTTATGTAACTATGGTGCTTCCTCCTCGGCTGGGAGCATGACTTCAGTTTCATCCACAAATACTCCTAGAGCTGGTCACTTCGATTCTTTCTGGTTAGAACATAACAATCCTTCTGAGCTGGAGGATACCCAACAGGTTAGTCATTCTTGTTGGTAAAACTATGGTATATAAGATTTGTTTGTTACTAGTGTAAGCTTTATGGTAGAACAATCCTTATGATGCTAGAATCAGCTTTGTGGTGGCTTCCTGAAGGCCACCATCTGTAGCTATTTGCTTGTAATCTGATTTTAGAATTGCATATCATATTAAAATGTTTGATTAGCAACATTAAAAATTTCTTGAATCACCTTGAAAAACTTGATAGAAATGCTGTGTTAGTCCTATCGAGCCCCCAGATACAATGTGGGTAATTATGTGACACAAATCAGTGTCTTGAGAACTTTTTTCTGCAGTTTAGTATGTTGTAGCGTCCATTTTAATGTTTCATTGTGAAACTACACTAGTGCTTCATGTTATATATCACTGGTTTGTTTAATTTGTTTGGAAGCTTTTGTGACCAACTATTGTTGCATGCTATAATTATTTGAAAATGTTAGCTTGCTGGAGGTAATGGCAGGTACATATTTTGTAATGTTATTTTCAGATGACGGATCTTGCAAACATATCACGTTGTGTAGCTAGCACTGATATTTCCAAGGAAGGGGCACATGATGTTCTGCTAGCTTATTTGCAAGATTTGCAGGATGTGTTACAGCAAAGCAAGCTAAAAGCTTTGGTAATAGATACTTTTGGGAGCCGGGTCGAGAAACTTCTGCGGTACACTATTAATCACGCTAGTTCTCTTAGTAAAAGGACTGGACACTCTCGTTGATTATTTATGACATCTCTTTGCAAATTTGCAGGGAGAAGTATATACTTGCTTGTGACCTAACGGATAGCAGAAGTCCAAAAGGTGATGGCAAGCACATGGAATTTCCTAAACTTCTCCTGGATTGTGCATCTCATAGTAGTGGAGCATCAACTCCTAGAAACTCTTCACAAAGAGAGCGAACAAGTATTGATGATTTTGAAATAATCAAACCAATTAGCAGAGGTGCTTTTGGAAAAGTCTTTCTTGCTCGCAAACGGATAACAGGAGACTTATTTGCAATAAAGGTATGTATCGATTCACTTTTCTCAATTTTGGTGACTGAAAATGTAGCCTTCCAGAGAGCTATCTTGACTTTTCCTTGTTATATAGTTCTTGAAACATCCTTAGTCACTTCAATGATTTTCTGTTGACTTGTTTTGTGGAATATTTTAGTTGTGAAGCAAAGATGACAATAGCAACATTGAAATGAAAACTGGTCATGTTCTTTAAGTTACATTTTGCTAGTTTATAAATGCCAGTTTTTAAGTTTATTTTTTTAATTTATCCATGCAATCCTTATGGGCAATGAAACTGGGAAGTCTACTTGCTTAAAATGGTGTTAAGAGTTAAGACATCGAAAACAAGGTCGGTGATAGCTAATTCATTGGCTTGTCTAGATTTCAGTATCGGGATGTGATGGTACTTCTAATATAGTCGATGGAGGTGAAAAGAATAAATGCATTTTCTTTCACAGAAAATCAAAAGTTCGAATCTAATTTTGATAATTTAATAATTTTTGTGGTGAACTTTCTGTCAGTGGTGATTTCCTAGATTCATCTAATGTAATTTTATCGATTTTATCAAGCAGGCAGTGAAAAGGATGGATATGTTGCGGAAGAATGATGTTCAGAGAATAGTAGCAGAGCGTAACATACTGATAACAGTTCGAAATCCATTTGTGGTATTATATCTGTCTAAATTACTCTCAGATATGAAATGTTTTAGGTTCAAGTAAAAAGATTAGATACTTTCAATTTAGGATTTGATCTGCTTCAGCTTCTTCTCCGTGCTTGAGCAACTTCATTTCTTTTGACCCAGCTTATTGAATTGCTAACTTTGATTTCTGTGGGTCTAATCCGTCTTCTTGTACAGGTTCGATTCTTCTACTCATTTACTTGTAGAGATAATCTATATCTGGTAATGGAATATCTCAATGGTGGTGACTTGTACTCTCTGCTGAGAAAAGTTGGTTGCCTTGAGGAAGAAGTGGCTCGGATATACATTGCAGAACTGGTTTGTATTTTTTGTTTTGAGTAAAACGAACCATGTATTGTCAGTGCTCATCAGAAAGTTGGTTCTTGTATTTTCCAGGTTCTTGCATTGGAATATCTCCATTCTATGGGAATAGTGCATCGTGATCTCAAGCCAGACAACATATTGATTGCACACGATGGGCACATTAAGGTTTGATGTGATTTACTGAGTGTTATACAAATTATTAGAAAACTTATGTTCTAGGAGTTTGTTACCTGTTTGTTAATGAGCACTTTTGTGCATGCATACATATGGGCGGCCACGCCTTTAGAGCATTTAATTGAAAGGGCCTGATGCTCCATATCTTCTATGTTCATATATTCAAATGTGAAATCTGCTTCAAGTAATAAATCAATATTCTTTTTCAAGATACTTATTCCTGCCAAAATTCAACGGGAAAACTCTTCTGTTCTACAAAGTACTTCATCAGTAACTGTTTCGAAAGTTGTCTGTCTTCTTCTACTGTAAGACTATTGAAACGTTAGTTTTCTTCTTTGGATTGAATATGTTGGGCATTTCAGGCTATTTCCTGCATATCTTGACACCTTTAATATGTATGTTGTCTTTAGTCCTCCCTGTATTAACGATTCCTTATATTACCAGCTTACAGACTTTGGGCTTTCAAAAATTGGCCTTATAAACAGTACAATGGATTTATCAGGATCTGAGACAAAAGGGGATATATCTCTAGATGCGCTTACTCCATGCAGTCAACATTCTGAAAATAGAAATCAGCATTCAGCTGTGGGAACACCTGACTATCTGGCCCCTGAAATTCTTCTTGGAACTGAGCATGGTTTGGTTCATAACTTGAAGTTGGGCTTATGTAAAGCTTATACCACTTCAATTTACCTCTCGAGTGTCCTGCAGGTTATGCTGCTGACTGGTGGTCTGTGGGAATAATCCTCTTTGAGTTGATTACTGGTATTCCACCTTTTAATGCTGACCGGCCTGAGGTATATTTAACTCTTCTGTTTATCTCATAAATTGTCGTGGTTCAGGTGGGAAGCAAAGATTGTGTGTATTAAAGTGAACACTTTTTAACATGGAACTAATGGGTTTTGACTGAAATTGGTGGATCCGGTAGCATGGAATGACTCCAGATTAGTGTTCATCTTCAAGAAACCTTGCTACAGTAGATCTGATTCGTAGAGAGAGCAGTCATTAACTCTTATGGCTTTTCATGTTTGCAGTTAATATTTGACAACATTCTTAATGGAAAAATCCCATGGCCTTCTGTTCCTGATGACATGTCTTATGAAGCCCAAGACTTGATTAAGAGGTGGGCGGTGAACTTTTCATCTGCATGGTATTTATGGCCTTCATTAGAAGAAAACGTGCTTCAACTTTATCAATCATTTGTCACCTTTCTCTTTTTAGGTTGCTCATTCTTGATCCAGACCAGCGGTTGGGAGCAAAGGGATCAACGGAGGTAGGCAGCATTTCGCTATCTTAGTTTTGATTAAGAATTACAATCTTAAGTTTGGGTTTTTTGAATTTATTATATTTACTTTATAGGTTAAAGCACATCTATTTTTTGAAGGAATTGACTGGAACAACCTTGCCTTGCAAAAGGTACACCCTTGCCGCAGATTTGGATTTATAATTTCCCAGTTAACAGGCATTCTGCTTGAACTGTATTTCATATTTGTGCCCTTATTTTGCTTAGTGCTGCCAACTTCTTAGCTTTCACCAACCATTTTGGCGTTGAATGACATCGTTCCCCAGCTGCATTTTGAAAAACTAGTCACTGAATAATCAGAAGCAGTGACTGATATGCATTTTGCCTATCAAGATTGCATTTGGTGTATTTTCATGAAAGCACCTTAAACTTTGCAATCAGTTGAGAATGTTTTCTTAGTTGGAATGCTTTGCATCATCTCATGTCAATAATAAGCAATTATATATGTGAAACTAATTCTAGTCACTGCTTTCTGAGTCTTTTTTTTTTATAATTCTTTTCTTCTATGCACAGGCTGCTTTTGTACCAAGTCCCGACACTTTAGATGACACAAGCTATTTTGTTTCACGATTTTCTCAATTTTCTACTGGAATACCAAATGATCAAAATAGTAGCAATTCTGATAGTGAAAGCTGCGAGTCATCCTCAGACTCTGGAGATGAGGTGGGTGCAATAATACACACCTTTTTGAGTAAATTCTTTTTAGTTCTACTGTCGGTCACGTTTTGCTCCTTTTGGTAAGAGACCAATGCAATTTGCGTGCAACTGAAACTTTCTTTCGGTATATATGGTGTTTTTGACCAACTTGTGGTTGGAAATTAATATAAAAGCTCCGAAAAAAGGTTTAGTCAATCATTTCATTTTCTTTCCGGGGACTAATTCTGAGGTAGGTGGAAACTGGGTAGTGAAAAACTCTTATATTATCTCCTCTGAGATTAGCATGTGATGACGAAGTGGAGGGGAGGTGGAGCTAAGGGAAGTAGATAGACTTGCTCACGTTCATTCTTTTTCTTGTCACAGATGCTGTGGTTGAGATTTTGTCATATTGATGAATGTGGTGACTTCAAGTGTTACATTTTCTGTTTCCTCGTGTTTTAGATGGATGAATGTGGCGACTTGGCAGAATTCTGCTCTGTACCGGTTAATCTCTCATTGATAAATTTCTCTTTCAAGGTAAGGTTTCTTGTCAATGGTATAGTGATAAAGTCTTGGGATGCTTTCCATTAAGTTAAATTCACTTTAAGTTCGCAACATACTTCAGTTTGTTGAATTTAAACGTCTCTTGCAGAACTTGTCGCAGTTGGCATCCATTAATCACGACGTCTATGTGCAATCTGGAAGGGATTCAACAAAGTGCTCTCCATCTAGAGCAACAGATACGTAGTTTACCGCCTCCTTTAGCTAGGAACATACACCACAGGGGAAAGGGAAGCTCAAATAATCTCTGTACATATGCATTCACAAATATGAGAGGGATAGAAGGACATCAATTGTAATTTACACGCATCTGATTTAGAGTTCTTAGAATTTTTACATGTAAATGAAATGGGGATAGATTTTTGTCTTTCTTTAGAAAAAGAGATGAGTCAAAAGTTTAAAAAGACACACATTGTTATTCTTCTTTCTCCTATTTCTTTGTACAGTCCACTTTAGCCAGTAGTCCTCTTTGTACTAGGAAGCCATTGTGAATTCTTGCAGCTAATATGATCAGAATCATTAGAAGTGAAGAAATAACAAATTGGAGATTTAGAAACAGGAAAAGAGCACTTTGAAACAGAGAGAGTTGTATTCTGATTATACTGTATGTCTATGCTAATGTTCTGCATTAGCGAGTGAAATACTTCAATACAAGTAACTGAGGTGTGATTCCTGTGTGCATATATCCAGTGATTGTTGAAAGACTGAACTATAAGACATTATCTACACCATGTGCTAGAGCATGTTATAGGTAACATGTTGATGTTGTAAGAATGGCTAGAATCAAACGGTGTGTATTCTCTAAATCAAATTAAGCGACGGACAAGATGCTAAGTAAGTCTCTGTACTTTCATTTTCATAACTTTTGGTGTCTTACTGGGATCTTGAGTGCCTGAAACTTTGGAAAATTATCATCTGTGAATGATCGATATGAAAAATGATTATCCTTGGTAAGGGCTTAGTACTCCATGCTGTTTTTTTTGGTTTTTGATGAGGAACTATTCTTATTAGTTCGGTTTATTTTAAACTATTCATGAACCCTTCCTTCAAAATGTCGTATTCACAAGTGAAATCACTAAAATTACAACAATAATAATGCGGTGAAAGTTTCTTTGATACGTAAATCTCGGAGAATTTTAGTAGTACGCACATTTATTTCTATTTAGTAAAGAGGTTATTTCGAATGAAATCACCAAAATTAAAGTTATAAGTTATGAATAGATTTGTGACCAAGACAAGTTATTAGTTCCAGCTTTACCAAAATTTTGGAGTAATGTCGGAGGTAAATAGGGTCATTGAGATTGATTCTCTTATATATGTTTGCAAGTTACTCACATTGGACACGTTATGAGTGCACGTAATGATTAAATCATTTAATGAAGTAATAATTTATAAATTAATTATTATAACTAAATAATAAATTCAATTCAATTATCACTATTTTTCTTATCAAAATGATTAATCTCTCAAGTGAGACCTCTTTAAAAACATTGTATGATTGACCCAATGATCTTAAAAAGTAGACAGGACACATATCAGAATAGCAGGATTGGCTCTTGCAAACAAAAACCCTTTTTATAATGGCATGAATGGGCAAGGTATAAGCATAAAGATTCAAACTTTGCTCACTGCAATCACAGAAAAAAAAGGTGGCAACTAAAAGATAATCAACTTATTGATGATTGCTGGGGGACCTAGCCATCGATTCCAACTTTTGACATTGCAGTCACTTGGTGCTTTACTCTTCACATCACAGCTGTACCTTCTTGTGAGAGGTATGTGATCAATTATGTATCCAAAAGTCTTGGTTCGATATTAAAATAATATTATTTTAATAATTTAAAATTATTTTTATTTACAGATTTTAATTTTATTTTTTTAAAAATAATTTAAATCGAATTTGACCTTAAACTCTATAAATAAATCAGATTGAAAAAGTTCTAAATAGAGAAGAGATTTTTTATATATATAACTCAGTTCTAACTTTATGTTAGAAGATCTCATCCACATAAATAAGTAAAACTCAAAATTTGTTAATAAAAGCTTATAACATAAAATTAGAAGTGAGTTATAGATATAGAAAATCTCATCCACTTAAACAAACATCTAATTTCAAATTTCGCTGCTAAACATCAATTTCTCTTTGAAAATTTGACAGCACAGCAATAATTGACTTGTTTGTGAACAG
>JAOQMM010000002.1:1402911-1426467 GCA_027563515.1 Erythroxylum platyclados
TAGGGACATCCCAAAGTTAGCTTGGTACCCTATAATATGGCACAAGTCACTTATGCCTAGTCATTCATTTCTCCTATGGCTTGCTACTCTAAATAAGCTGAGTACACTGGACAGAATGCATTTCATTCCTACCAGCTCTATATGTGTACTATGTGATAGAGAGGAAGAGTCAAGGAACCATTTGTTCTTTCTATGTCCGTTCTCAAACTTCTTATGGGTAAGGATACAACAACTTTGTTTGGTTTCTGATATGGGATTTGTCTTTATGGATACGCTAACCTGGCTTCTAAGGGTGAAAGAATCTTCGGATCACAAGAAACATGTCTACATCATCTCTTTCGCCTCTACAATTAAGGAGATCTGGCGAGAGAGAAACCTAAGGCGGTTCCAGAACACCTCACGTTACAGAGGTGAGGTACTATCCACCATAACTTTCAGTATCAGGGAAAAGCTACTAGTTGTTGCCCTAATCTAGCAAACTAATGGCAAATCGTTTAAGCCCTATACTAGAACATGCAAGTTTATGAAAGGGACGACCGATTAACATAAAAAGATGAGGATCTACCTGGAATGGCGGTTGGTGTTCCTCCCCTTCCATCTTCGCATCTTCCTTCTACATCGTTTGTTCCCTAATTTGTGAGTTTAGCATGTATAAGATGAGGGGTTGTTTGAAGATGAAGATATGGACCAAGAACGAATCTTCTCACCTTTGATCTTAAGGACGAGAGTCAAGCGGCCTCTATTCTGCGATGATCCTCTAGCCCTAATTTGGAAACTCTAAAGTTTTAATGGGCAGAAGCGGGGTCTTTTTGCCTCTTTTGTTTGGTCTCTACATTAGCTTTGTTATTTTCTTGTCACAACGATGCCATTCCTCATGGTCTTTTTAGTCTTAATTTTTGACTGTCTTTTGTCTTAGCTTGTGCTGCCAATGGCCTTGGTTTTAAGTGACTGTAGAGAGGGCTGATCTATTAATGAAATTTTTTAATTTTTCAAAAAAAAAAAAGTATCATATGTGACATGAAGAAAATTTCTATCATAGGGTTATGGCTGATAGTTACAGTTTCTGTTTTCAACAAACTAACTTGAATCAGGCCTCATCTCGCATATTAACATGAAAACTTTTGCCCAGTGTGTACTTTAATATAATACATACAGGTGAATGTGCTCTAGCGGAATCTAATGGGGAATCTACTGGGCACCCACCCGTGCATCCTCATTGGAAAGCTGTAAAACTCCTCGTTCCTTGCATCCCCCATCCTGTGTTGGAAAGGTTTCAACCATGGAATTCCTCTCTCGTTAACAGTGCGCCTTGCATCGAGCGTATTGTCAAGGACCGTTGCGACAATGATTGCCACGCTTGGAGGCGACGAGAAAATAGTGTTCAATATGTCATTGAACTGCAGATATACAGCAATGTCATTGCCAGGGAACAGTCAGTTAAAGATAAAACTACATGAAAGACGTTCTGAAATTGCATGATTTGAACCATAATGCAATAGATCAAATAATATGCCTTTCATTCTTATTCCAATGAAGAGAAATTGTGAAACTTACCCATCCACCATCTGTTCTCACAGGTCCTTTTCCATCTAGAGTGGTGTTGCTGACAAAATACTGAGAGATTGATATTGCAAGGAACAAAGACACGCCCAAAACATAGTGATTTCGCAACGAATTATTGTTCGCAAACTGTATAAACGAGATCCCGATAGCAGCTGCGAGAGATGAAAACAAAACCAACTTCTATTACAAGACATCCTAATCATAAATATTGTCATCAAGAAATGTCTAACATAATTACTCACCAACAATACCAAATAGAACACAGTATATGGCAGCAAATATGGGAAGAGGAATAGATGCAAAGAGAGCACCAAACTTCCCTGAATTATGAAGACAGCACAATCCAACTCAAAAACCTATGCGGGCATGAAAAATTATTGCACAAAACTAAAAGTTTACTATTCAAATACAAACCAAATATAGAGAAGAAGATCATGAAAGCAGTTGAAATCTGCACTGCTCTTCGGCTGCCGATATGTGTTAGTCCGAGCAGACCCACATTTTCGCTGCAATATCATTAAAAATAGTAAAATAATGATTATTGCCAGTCATTTGCATTTTCCACACATTTTGTATCAACAGACAGTGGATAAAAGCTTATGTTCATATTCCCACTATGGCTAGTAGCAACCCACAGTACAAGCTATTTCTTTCTTTATGCAGTTCATACAGTAAAAGCTAACTCTGGCTAAAAGAGGCTTGATGTAAGTGGTCATCATCAAACACACAAAGAATAAGAGAAAAGCAATAATGCTTAAATCCAATGTAGAAATCAGATGAGCATTCTGTTTCTTACACAGATGCAGTGGTACCAACAGCAGCTCCAAAGATCCCATCAAGCAATACGCTAACACCCTAAATTATCAAGAGAGTGGTCACATTTCTAAATTAGAAATGATAAATATATGAACTTCCTTTATCTTTTTTAACAGGAGGCATATAAGTAAATTAAGCGGGGATTGGACCTGCAGGCCAATACTTCTACTGAGAACATGTGACGGAGGATATGTTGCACCGGCAAGGCGAGCAGCAGCAATGAACGTTCCAGTTGACTGGAGTTGAAGTTTGAGGATTGGTTAACCAAAATCAAATTTCTCAAATCCATCAAAGAAGTTATAACAGAAAGTGTGAGATCTACAACTTATTTTGATGTCTAATCAAAACTTAAAGTTCTACATGAACGTTAACTCAGGTTTATAAAATCATTGAGGTTTATAACTGGAAACTAACTTCGGAAATGAAAAATTGAACTACAAAACATTATCTGAAGGAATGAATGAACCTCTGCAGCTGTTACAAGTGCTGCCCCCATCATCCCAAAGACATGGCTTGCTCTAAATATGGGAGCGCCCCACTGAAATGGGTATGGCACTCGAACCCTAAGAACAAAAGAGTGTTTGTCAATAAACAGGGTAAGTCAACTCCAACTAAACAGAATAGAGACTAGTAATCCTGACACTACCATGGAGCAGAAGATATAAGGGATCTATCTGTGCGGCAACTCTGTTTAGTTAATACTGAAACATTATCGTAAGCACCAGCAACAGTGAGGATGGCAGCGAAAGCCCATACAATCCCGATGCATAACAGCAGGCCAAACTTCTCAAGTATTGGACGAGCCCTTTCATAGAGATGCTTTAGGTACTGCCAAAGCACAAAAATTCTTGTTACCGTTTTGTGAACCTGAACTTCTGAGTTTCAAATCATAATCTGAAAAACTAAAGATGAATTACCTGGCAAATGACAAGTAGAATCAGCATAGGTAGGCCAATCTCCACGCAATTTGCAAGCTGTATGAGATTAATTCTTTTCTTTAGCTTTCAAGTGAACCAAGTATTATAGTCTTCAGCAAGAACAGCAATTACCATTGGGAAACCTCTCATGAAGAGACCAAGACCAACTGCAGATACCACTGGTACAATAATAATGGGAGTAAAATACCTGAAGGAAATATAATAAAAGTTAAAAACAGACAATGAATGTAACATTATTTGCTCGAAAGAGAGGAGACTGACAATAGTTACCTAGTCAAATGACCCCAAGCTTGACCATATCCAAGAATGATATTGACAAAGGATGAAACGATAAGTGATCCTTGAATAGTTCTAATAGTGTTGGAAAATCTCTACAAGCACCAAAATCATTATCATAGAACTATGGCAGTGTAGAAGTTCCAAACAACAATGGTGAGTGACTTCATATTATGTTACCCAAGCTTAAAAGATATGCAACAAACCAATGATGTAGATGTGAGTTACATCAAGTTCCTCATACCTCACTATCATCTGTGAAGTTTTCGTTGGACAAATCCTTGATTATTGACAACACAGGTAGGGTAAAAGCAACCGATGGGCTCATCACTGTGGGCAGCCTTGTTCCAATGACTGTTTGAAGCAGTGTATTCACTCCCGCCATGAACAGCAGCGTTTGAATGACACGAGCCTTGTCCCCCTTCTCACAATAAAAGCCAATCCATATAAAACACTAAGCAATGACCCATTACTCTGCAGTTGAAATGGAAATACAGTTGGTGCAAAAAGCTTACTTGATCACCACCCATTCGAGGCACAAGACTATTGGCAATGAAGACTATAGTTCCAAGCATGACAATATAATGTTGGAAGGCCAGAAGAAATGTCTCATCTGTGAACTCAAGTGTTTACTTGTGATTAGTTACATAAAAATAAAAAGCATAATGGAGCAAATTTTGGGAAATAATGATGAACTTTCCCTTAAATTAATATTAAACCATAAGGGTACTGGTTAAGTCATATGCTAATGTGTCAGATTCCATCTGTATAAGATTCGGAAAATTTCAAATTATCATGTCTTCAAAATCTTCATATATTCACTTTCTTCTACACGTAGTTGGATTCAGGATAATGAAATAGAAAATCTACACATATATCTGAACTGCTTAAAGATGACTTTATGTGCATCGTATTCTAGTTATTGAAAACATATAAAGCATAAAGCAATCACACAGTCTTAGCCCCACCAGACACGCAGACATGTACAAAACTTAATATCTTGTATATGCCCACTGCTCACACCTTAATTAAAAAAAAAAAAACTCGAGCTTTACCAGCTTTTGCAGAAACCAACAAGCTGAATTAAGTACACAAGTACTAGATACAAATTAAACTACAAAACTGTATTACAAAGCCAGTTAAAGAGACTCACGCCAAGAAGGGTTGGAGTGGATGCAGTACTGAAGCTGGAGAAGCTGCTCGGCAGGAGTCCAAGTGGGTCCCCTTGACAAGGCGAAACTAAGCGGCGGAGGTGGTGGTGGTGCGGTCGCAGCAGGTGGTTGTGGTGGCGGTGGAGCCGATTCCCCCATCTTTCTTTGATCAACTCACTGGCTACTTTTTCTTTTTTCAGAGAACAAAAAAAACTCACTGGCGACTTAAATCAAATACCGAAGCAGCTACAACTGCAAACTTATAAAGCACAAGGGAAGTAACGAGTTATGATAAAAAATAAGAACAACCCAAGTAATAATTAAGATAAACAGATTAAGATTTGGGACATGGAAGACGACTAAGGATAAGAAATGAGAGCCTGTGGTGCGTGTGTTTGTTGTTAAAAGCTGTCGTGTGGGTAGAATTTAGAGTTTACACCGTAATGGGTCCTCTTCGTCAAAATTTCCAAACTTCTTACAAGCTTTTTCCTCTTCCAACATTAACGTTGATGTCTCCATCGTAATGGGTCCTCGTCCTCTTCGTCAAAATTTCCAAACTTCTTACAAACCTCTTCCTCTTCCATCATTTACGTTGACGTCTCCTCCTTCAATAAATTACTTTACATGATTTAAATTAATTATTAAATAAATTTAATTAAAATCTGAATTAATTAATTTTTTAATTTGTGAATAAAAAATAAGTTCACTTATTTTTACTATTTTCATAAAATGATATTTCAAAAACTATATATATAATTAATGTTTATTAAAAATCTAATATTAGATGTTTTTTTTTATCATACATAAAAAAAAAAGGAAAAGAAGAAGAAAAAAGAGTTACAGTGAAACAGACTTTTAAATTTCGCGCCAGGCCACGGGATACCATGCTGTGCGTACGTCAGACCTAATGATGACAAGGGCCTAAGCCTAAGCTCAAATTCTACCCAGACATAATTTTTTATTTTTAATTAAAAATAAAAAACAGCATTATTTTTGTTGATTTCCTTACAGTTGTCGGGCCTCTAGTCTGGCTCATTAACTTCAAACCGGGTCAAACCTAGACCCAAATACCATCCCCGGTTGGACTGAGTGCCTGATTTCGTTAAACTAACAAACAAAACGAGTGTAAGCTTTTTCAAAACCTAAAAAAACCCCTAAATTTTTAAAATTCAATTCAATTTTGACTCAAAATCCAATCAGTTCAGACTTTATACGATTTTAAATTAATCGAACCCGAATCAAAATGCTAACTTGCAGTCGTGATCAGTTTTATAAAGTAGTGAACTCCAGTTTCCAAAGGATACGCACTTCACCATTACAGACAAACATTGCCTTCAATGATACTAAGCTTACTCACTAGAAAACCCCTCTGGCATTAAAACAAGTCACAGGGTATTGACAAAACACACTTAAAAGTTACAAACAAGTTTGTATTATATAATTAGTGGTAAGCTTTGTCCAGGGTTTGATCTACTTACGCTTCCTGCGAAGGCTTCAGTACGTGGCCAATGAACAGCACCACCCCGGTCATGTCTTCTCTGATCAGGAACAAGAATGGATGATCAGCCACAAAATCTATGGCAGGTAATGGCAAACCCCTCAACTTTATAACACCTGCAGAAGCAGCTCCAGCTTCTGTTCCTTCTTCATTTACTCCAATGAATGACTTGTGGAATATGCTTGATACATACAGGTTCTGACCCAAATCAGAATCCACCATTTCTGTCAGATCACCTTCACCAGAGAAGGGTAAAAAGAGGCCTAGTTCCTTGAAGGTTTTTGAAGCTTCAAATCCAAAGGAGATGTTGAACTTTGGAATTCTGAAGTTGCTAACCTCCACTTCTTGCAGTGGAAGATGACGGTCTAAGAACCCAGATTGGGCATCCATTTTATCCACTAGAGCTGGTAGCCCATCTTTGGCATCTGGAAGGAAGAAATACATGGAAAATTGGCGTTTATCATCACCTTGATTATAAGGAAGCTTGAGGACTTTGAAACCCTCAAAAGCCTGGGCAAACTGCTTCTTCTTGCTGGTCATAAAGGGTACACGAACCGAGCTTCCATTCAAAAGCCAGAAGTCATCTTCTTTGGTTCTTGATGCATCAAACTTGTCTTTCCAAGCACCTTTAAAATAGACTGCATTCGTCAGGACCAGCCTAGTGTTACTGTCAACTGATCCCGAAGGAAGAACCTCCTTGATCAGGCCATTTGTCTCCTTCTCAGCCCACGCATTTACTTCATTGGTCACTTCAGCAGCCTATGTCCACCATCAATGTTAATTTGAAACTAGTAGAATCAATTAGAACATCTGAAAGTCAATAAAAAGCAACTAGTCTCTCAACATTCACATATCCAATGCCCCATTTAAAGAAAGAACAACTGGAAAAGTTCAATTCATTTTGTTCTCTAGTTACCCATTTGCCATCTAAAAAGAGATGTATGATTCGTTTTCAATTTGTACCCTTAATTCGCAACTCTGACTAGATCAAAATGACAAACATGGACGACAAAGAAAAACTCCCAGGTTGTCTTACAATGATATCAGCACAAATTGTTCGTAAAGAGAACACAGAGGGCCTGGATGTTTTAAGCAGCAAAGCACAAGCTCGCACTAAATACTTGAAACAATAAACAAGAGATCACATATCTACCTTGGTCTGGAAGTCGACTTGGTTTGAGGCAGCCTTGTAACTAATCTCCACAGCCTGTTTGAAAGAATGCTTAAGAGAGAGCGATTTATCCACCCAAACGCCGTTGGAGAACGACAACAGCGGGCCACCGTTGGGGCTTCCGTCAGCGAGAACCACGGATACCAACTGTGAGGATAAAGAGTGAAGTTGATCACCGGACTTGGATTTGAGGTAAGACAGTAATTGCTGGAGTGTGGGTCCCTTTGACCCGGCCGCGACCAAGCTCAGCACCGCCTGGAGCGACAACGGCGACAACACCGAGTTGGTGTTCTTGGCTTCGCTTAATAGCACGTGTTTGGCCAGACCTAAAGCGACGTCGGTTTGGTCGTTGATCGATTCGCGGAGGTCCATCTTCTCGGCAGCAACTCTTAGCGTTCGTCTGAAGCGCTTCGGTGAGAGATAACCCCTTTGCTTTTTTAAAACAAACTACCGACAAAAGTGTAATAACATTTCAGCGATTTATCCAACTACGTCGTTTCACTTGGTCATTGTTTAATATAACAGTACATTTTAAAACTTAACTTTTATATTAAAATATAATTTAAGTTCTAATGTTTAAAAAAGTATAATTTAAAATATAATGATTTTAAAATGTTTAAACTAAAATTTAATTAATTCAATATTATTAATAATATTTTTTTACCGTGACAAAATAATAACATTTACCCATTTTTATAAAATAAATTTAAAACATGAATTTGGAATTATTAAAAATTTTATATAAATTTAACTCCAATCGTCATGCGGCGTCGTTGTTGTATTGTATACATTGGAAAGTTCTTCTTCGTAAATGGGCCAAGTCTTCGGCCCATGATTTGTTTAGACTGCAAAGTATCGAAGAGATATCGGCCCATCTGATTTGTGTTGAATATCTTTTCTTTTAGATCTCTTTATTACCGTCTTTTCTCATAAACTTTAGAGCATACGACCCATCATCTATGTGCATTTCGTTTTATAATAATAAACTTCATAATTATTATTTTTATTAAATAAATCATTTTTAATAAATATGAATCACATATTTTAAATAAATTATTTGAGAATTTAATGATTTAAAATTAGTTAATAAATTTAATCTAACTAATATTTCTAAGTTCAACATATTTTAAATTTAAATTGATAAATATATGTTATATATTTATATATATATATATATTTCTCCTTAATTTCTCTAACTAAAGCGTAAAATATTTGAGTTAATAAATATATAATCAATTGGAAAGTCCTTAAGAGTGACGACGTACGTTAAAGCAAACTATATTAGTGGGATATATAAGTTAGTTTAGTTTTAGTGGATCCAAATCAAAACGACAAAGTTTTGCAACCTTTTGTAAGGCAACGAATATACTCGTCCTAAAGAGAACTCCAGTCCTTGTTTAACAGCCTAAGAAAAGTTTATTAAGATAAAGCACAAAAATGACAAAGCTGCCATTTTCAAGCAGACGCCGTTCTTGTGTACAATATATTTTAAAATTTCTTATTACATAAGTGGCAAAAGTTCCATACTTCCATTTTCAAAGCAGAAGTTTCAGTTTGTTTTAGTTCCAAAGTTGGTTTTGTACCACAGCGCCTGTTTTTGTGCAATTTTTTGAAAACTAGGTCGAAAATTAAATATATAAATTCAGAAGTTTAAGGTTTAAAAGATTCAACCGACATTAAACAGTTATAAAATCGGTAAAAGATTAAATAAAATTAAAAAATTTAAATATAATTGAAAGAGGTTATACTTACTTATTAAAGAATTTGAAGTTTAATTGAAAAATGAGATTTTTAAATGAAAATTAATTAATTTATTTTAGTTTATAAGAACTTATTAATTTACGAAAATTGATCGATTAATTAATAAATTGATCGATTTTTAATAATAAGAGTTATTAAAGTAAATCAAACTCATAGTTAAATGATAATTTTAATTTAATTGATATTAACATAATCTCAAAATTTTTGTTTGTTTATATTACTTTTTTTTTTCCATGCTCTTGAGTTTTTAATTATGATTATTGGCAGAATGTTCCCAAAATAAATTCCAAGGGCTGGCTTAGTCTCAAGTCTCAACTCCATGCTTTTGATTTTAATTTATGCTTATTGAAAACTTCATTTAACATAGGAAGCAGCCTAAGCGTTACCTTTCATGGCAGGATTACGGCGCTAACTATATATTTTAATTGCGGGCCAAAACTTTGAGATGACATCATGTTGACCAATGATTTTCGATAATTAATAATAAACATATAATGATCAAATAATTTAGAATAATATAGTAAAAGTCATACATTAGTATATATAGTAAATTGCATAATCATGTAAGTTTGAGCTATTGGAGTTGGTCAATTCAACTATGTTTGCTTATTTTATTATTGGGTTAATTATCAAAAAAATTTAAATTTCGTTAAATTTTATAATACTAGCCTACAATTTAAAAAGTTATGTTAAAATGTTTCAATTTTTAATTTTTATAAAAATAGTCTAATATTAAATTCTTCTTTAAAACATATAATTATTTTAAAGTTTTTAATATTTTTAATTTATTAAATAATAAAATTAATACTTGTCATAAACATAATATGATATAATTACGTAACAAAAACACTAATTTGAAATGAATTCCCACTTCATTTATATTAACATAAAATTTAACATTGAATTATTTTTATTAGAAAATAAAAATTAGAGTATTTTAACTATACTATTTAAATTTTGAATTAATATTACAAAATTAATTAAGGTTTGTGATTCTTTATAATTAACCTTTATTTTTTGAAATTTCATTTACAAGTTAAGCTAAAAATCAAACTAGAATAATGTTTAATTAGTATCAATCTAAACTCTAACATCTATATAATGTTAATATCAATTCTCAAAAATAACAACAATATCCTGTAAGAATTTTTATTAGGGAGTTTTAATAATATGCAAACTTACACATTCTTGTAGGTATACAGAGCATGGTGGATGATGAAGAACATACGTATCATAAGAAAACAAAACCGACTGACAAAGTCTTCCATTTCACTGGATACCACTTTGATTCCTTTCTGGTTTACTTGTCACTACTTGATTAAGAAAGATTGGTTCTGTATATATAGAAGTCTGTGTTTCTGGTTGTTAAATCTTAAAACAGTATAGAAACACGCTGGAAGGAGAAGTTTCCAAAAAAAATGGTGCATTCCCATTTCAAAGTTTCAATTTTTCTTTCTTTCTCCTGTGATCCTTGACTCTCTCGTGCATGTTACAGTAGCTATCATCTTCAGGTTTGAAATGCATGCTGATAAAGTTTGTATCTTTTCACTCATCAGGAGATTGAGAAAGATAGTAAAGCTCGACATGATGGAGAAAGAAGACTCGGAGGAACCAGAGCTACACTTTTTGTTTACGGTAATCATCTGAGTTCAAATCTTGCTTAATCTGTGGGTTGTTTCAGATTTAGATGAATATAAATGTTGAAACTACTGATGCAGCCATGATAGGGCTAGAAAACATGGGGTTCATCTCTAATGCCGTGAGCCTTGTGACCTACTTCTATGGCTTCATGAACTTCAGCCTAACGAAGTCTGCAAATACTCTAACCAACTTCATGGGGACTGCTTATTTACTGGCAATATTTGGAGGGTTCATCTCAGACACATATCTGTCTAGATTTAAGACGTGTGTCATTTTGGGCTGCATGGAGTTGCTGGTATGTTCTTGATCATTTATAATCTTACACTTATGATCATCAAGAGACCATATTGACGTCACAGTCCATTCCAAAACTTCCAGGCATATGCTATTCTTACAATTCAAGCACATGTCCACGAACTGAGACCAGTGCAATGCCAAGGTGTTCAACCAGACCTGAGGAATCGATGTGAGACTGCAAATGGAACCCAACTTGCAGTTCTTTTCACAGGTCTCTACCTCCTGGCACTAGGCACTGGTGGGATTAAAGCTGCTTTGCCATCTTTGGGAGCTGACCAGTTCAATGAAAATGACCCAAAGGAGGCTCTGAAACTTTCTAGGTTTTTCAACTGGTTTCTTTTTAGTGTCACAACTGGTGCTATTATAGGAGTCACTTTCGTTGTTTGGATAAGCACCAACCAAGGTTGGCAATGGGCGTTTGGTCTTTGTTTCATTGCAGTCTTTATTGGCATAATGTTCCTGTTAATGGGCAAGTCTTTGTATCACCACAATGTGCCAAAAGGAAGTCCCTTTGTTCGGTTTGCACAGGTAATTACTATACACAAGTTGATGGATAACACTTCTGGAGATGGAGAGATTTGAGTAAATTACAGTTCATGCTTTGAAATTGCATTTGCAGGTGTTTGTTGCAGCTTTTAGAAATCGAAACGCTCCCATCCCAGAGACGACAGAAGGATTATATGAAATTTATGTCAAAGAAGCAGGAAAAAGAGACGAAATTCTTCAAAGGACTGACCAATTCAGGTATCGTAAAATTCCTTTCCAAGTGTCTGTTAAAAGGGATTATAAGCTTTTTAGCGAGTCTCTGAAACATGAATTGGTGTTGCGATTCCCAGGTTCTTGGACCGAGCAGCTATCATGACTACTAATGGTGCATTAACAGCTTGGAGGATATGCACTGTGTCGCAGGTTGAAGAAACTAAAATCTTGATTCGGATGCTACCAATTATACTTAGCACAGTCTTCATGAATACATGTTTAGCTCAACTCCAGACTTTCTCAATCCAGCAAGCCACCACCATGGACCCTCGTATTCTTGGCTTTAATGTGCCCGGACCATCTCTTACTGTCATTCCTCTACTTTTCATGTCACTTCTAATCCCTTTTTACGACCGAGTTTTTGTTCCAATTGCTCGAAAAATAACCGGAATTCCCACTGGAATCCGACACCTTCAGCGCATTGGAGTTGGTCTAGTCCTCTCAGCCATCTCCATGGCAATTGCCGGTGTTGTGGAAACTCGCCGGAAACATGTGGCTATTGAACACAACATGGTTGACTCTGCACAGCCTCTGCCTATCACTGTGTTTTGGCTAGGATTTCAGTACTGCGTCTTTGGGATTGCTGACATATTCACCCTTGTTGGACTGTTAGAATTTTTCTACTCAGAGAGCTCTACTGGAATGAAGTCATTGAGCACAGCGATCTCTTGGAGCTCAATGGCATTTGGCTACTATTTGAGCTCGGTGGTGGTGGAGGTGGTGAACAAAGTCAGTGGCGGTTGGTTGGCTAGTAACAACTTGAACAGAGACAAGCTGAACTACTTCTATTGGTTATTGTCAGGAGTTAGCATAGTGAACTTCGGAGTTTACTTGGTGTGTGCATCATGGTATAGGTACAAGAAAGTGCATATGTCACAAGAAGTTGAGAATAAGAGTTGAGAGGTTTTTTAGACCTCAAAAAATGCCAATCAGCAGTTAGCTAGTTGTTCCACCATGAATTGGCTTTACAGGGTTTGCACTGTTACTCCTTTTGGTCTAATAAGACATTATAATTGAACTAAATTTATAACCTATGTAACAACATTGGCTTCTAGTGGTCAAGTGATCGAGCGAGACAACTACGTTAACATCAGTAAACAATTTAGGTATTGGCACATAGTACAGTAAGGGGAAAGGAGAAAATGACAGCAGAGTGCTTTTGTTGTGTAGATAATATGGATTCATAACTATTTACAAGCTGTTCATCACCATTTTACATCAAGTGTTAGAGCTTCCGAAGGTACAAGAATGGATGGGAACTTGGTAAATGAAATATTAAACATCAAGTTGCTCCATGAGGCTGAATCTACTGCGATAAATGGTCTGACCTTCTTGATCATTATGGGTTTCAGATTGCCTGCTTCAACTCCTGCCATAACATCAAACCAAAGATGTTCAACGCTAGGCTTAGTTCTCCATTCTGCCATCGTGCCCGCAAGAGTCTCGTTGTTGCTAATATTCCTCCTGATTTCCAACTGAAACCGAAACACAATTGACCCTTTAAGATCAGCTCTCAAAGAGCCTAAAAGGCCACTATGATGGGCTCTATCAACCAGAAATCTCTTTAACAACTTCTGCAGCTTAACTATATCAAAACCGAAAGAATTATTTGGCGTAGCGTGGTTCTTGTATGAATTGCTAGCATAACACTTATCTGGCAGCAACTCGATCATATCCTTTGATAAGAAAGTTCTTTTAACTTTACCATCAGGGTTCTGAGATTTGTAGGCGAAAAGGGAGGCTGACCCAGTAATGCATATAGGAAGTCGCGGCATACACAATGAATCCCACAAAGGCCAGAAGCCAGCATGTCTGCTTTTCCTAAAGACACTTCCATTAACAGTAGAATCAGGACTGGAACTGTGAAGGAGAGAGACTTGTTGAGCATGTTTTATTTCCAATGTAATGCCCTCACCCACCAAAATCCGTTTCAGACCATCATAGGAAGTGCTCAACTGCTGAGAGAATTAAAAACCAATTAAATCATCAGAAATTGACATGAATACACCAACAATGAATGCATCTTACACATCATAAGATCGTACTTCAAACATCATCATTGAAGAGTTCAAAACAGAACACTAACTGATAAATTGCTGAAAACAATTAACTCAATGTCCAATAAGTGAATATAAAGTTACAATAAACCAGGAATTGGCAAGATAAGAATCAAAGTTACCATTGTTTTTAACTAAATCCCTAATACAAAAACAGAACAACAAAAATTACCCACGAAAATGATTTAACGAAATCAAAAGGTAAAAGACTGTTACCGGCAAAGACAAGGAAAACCTATCGTCATCACCACCGACCCGCAAATCGAACGGACCCTCAAGCTTAAACGAGTGAAGAACAGCAAAGGAGCCAACTTTGTTGACCAAATCCCCAAACTCTTCACCACCTTTACTGAACTTATTCCAGGAATCAACATCATGGGGGAATTTGAAAACCAAGTAACTACTTTTCCCAAATCGGATCCGAAACTCTTGTCTCTGAGAAATACCATACCGAACTTTACTCACATCCAATACGGAAATCCCAGTTGCGTTGAAATCCCAGTTTTGCTTCTCAGATATCTCCTTCAAAACGTCGTGAAGAACGTGAGAAAGGGTACTGTTAAGAGAAGTGGATGAAGCAAGAACTGTGAATGGAAATCGAAATTGAAGAAGGTATAAGAGGAGAGAAAGGAGGGAGAAAGGTATCAGTCTTCGATTCATTTGTGGTGTCTTTGATTCAGTGTCATGGGCGACAGGTTTAAATCTGAAGTAACTCATGTCCTTATTTAGATACTTTTTTTCTCAAAGACACCGATGTCGGGGGTAATAGAGGAATTTAGCCCAATAGCAAGGCCCGGTTAGTTACTACCATTCTTATTGGTAAAAGATTAAAAAAATATGAAATCACTCAAATATTTTAAAAATGAAAGACATACATTTCTTTTACATTTTGAAAATTAAAAAATTATTTTATTTTTTAATTTGTTAAAAATTATTTTTCTTAAACTTCAATTAAAAATAATATTAAAACACTTGTTATAAATATCAAATATAAACTAATAAAATTTAAAGATGGCAAGTTGGCAACAGGGCCTTGACCTAAGTTTGAGGTCAATGGATAAGGTCTGAGTTGACTAGGCTTCGAACCTGGTTTTTTAAAAAATCAAGCCATGGGATAGCTTCGGGCTGCCTAGGGACTGACCTGCCTGAAACCCAACTCTTATAAACAAAATGACGTCGTTTTATTGGAAACGATATCATTTTCGCTTTTTTAATTTAAAAAAAGTTCTGGCCAAGTCGAGTAGAGTTCAGGCTCGAGTCAGGCTGCCATCGGCCTGGTCGAACTTGGAGGCTCGAGCCAGACTTAGCTCGACTTATTGTCATCTCTAATAAAATGTCACCAATATAATAATTCTTTAATTTAATTTGAATTAATTAAATTTTACTTAGATTAATAATTTATTATAATTATTTGGAACTATTAATTAAGTTATATTTAATTAAATTAAGTTAAATTGTTATGCAAAAATCATGCAATTATTTAATGTTTGATGTTAACTTTTAATTTAAGTGTAAGAGATGAAATTAAAAAAACTAAAAATTAAAAAAATTTAGGAAATTTTAAAAATTAAAGTTTTTTAATTTTTTAAACTAAAAATGAGGTTTATATCTTTTACTTAATATTTTATTATTTATAGATACATTATATCACTAAAAGATTTTTAAAAAAATTTATCCAGTAATTTTAATAAACAAATTTGTTTTTTTATTAAAATATTTTATGTTTTGAAAAGTGAATAAACTAAATTTAATATAACTGAATTGAACTTCAAATATCGAAAAAAAAGGACGCTCAATTTGCACTGGCAGAAACAAACATCTGACAGCTTTTGCTGCTAATTGACATTCTGTATAACCAACTATGACGTTTACTCGTCCACCAATTTAAGTGTACTATGTAGTAAGAACAAAGAACACAATCTTAAATTCTCAATACAGAACCAAATGGAGTCAAAACAATGGACCAATAACATTAGAACATGAGATATATCCAAAACAACAGTAAACGTCCCTGGGACGGTGTTTCCCATTTATTTACGAAAATAAATTGTTACATTGGGAAGGTGTCTGGCATGACCAACTTCAGGAGATTCCAGGATGTTGCTGCGGGATTGCAAGAATCATGTAGTCATCCAAGCTTATCCTTACAAAATTGACCCGCAGATGTCCGAGTCACGAGCTTAATGTGCACTGCAGCGTGCACCGTTGGAAGTTCCAAGATAATGACAATCTTCCCAAGACAGAACAGACATGGAGTGATACATAGTAAAACTGGGGACGTCATGTTTTTTTTCCTTTCTCTGCACGCCTTTTTTAAAGTTTCTAACAATACAATCAAAGCTAAAGATTGTCAATAGCCAAAGATACAACCAATGAATTAGATGGTCCATCAGTGCATCGATCATTCATAGGCAGGACCATGGCCACTAACTGCTATAAAAATCACAGTGGCACAATTGTGAGCCAACCTCGCAAAGAAGTAGCTCAATTTGATTATTATCCATGTAGATGAAAGACCAGTTGTCCGATATGTGTTTCCTCTGCAACAAGAAGGCTGTAGCGTCAAGAAACTGCAAAAACATTGGGTGCTTCATGTGGATCATGCAAGGTGTATGACACCTTGGAGGGAGGCCAGTATCGTAACAAGGACTTTCCAATGATGTTTTCTATAGGAAGTGGACCCCTGAAAGAGAAAAAAAAACAGATCCCGTCAAAATTACAATCATATGTCGAGCAAGCCTTTCAATTGGAGATGGTTTAGTAACACAATAGCAAGCTTAGGAAGTATAGTCTCTGTAAAGAATTGTCCTTTCCCAACAAAAGTAATCCAAATTCAAGGAAAAAACATGACAGCAAATAGAGATCTCAAATTACCAGTTGTGGGAGTCGAAACTGTTATTACGATTGTCTCCCAACACAAACACATAGCCTTCTGGCACAAGCTGCAATATCAAAAAAATTCAACTAGTTAGCTACTGATACCGATTTGGGTAAGTAACAGTTTACAAATAAATCAAGAGGGACAAAACACTGCTCAAGAAAACAATCAATGTAAACATCAAGAAGAACTTATTGAGCACAAGAGCATTACCACTGGCTCCATCTCATAAGCTAGTGGCTCTAAAATAAAATCTTCATCTTGAACAAAACCATTCACGTATAACTTTCCATCACGAACCTGCAACATGAAGATCGTATTGATAATGGAGGACGTTAGTCACAAAGTTACAGATTATTCTTTTAGCAAAAATAAGTAAACAGAAGCATGAATCGAATGATGAAACAAGGAAATAAACCAAGGCTAGTGAAAAAAAGGATCAAATAAACAAATAATAGGGTCTTACTTCAACATAATCTCCAGCCTTTGCCACAACTCTCTTAATAAATACATCTCCTGCACTGAAACCATATTTCTACATAATGACACAAAAGAACAGTCAGTACTAATCAACCCAAATCAAAAAGATAAGAAAGAACTGTTAATCATATTCAAAAGAAATGTGCAATCTTCAATACGCTACCTGCAAGATAAGAGGAGCCTTGAATATCACTATATCAGCAACTTCAGGACTTCTAAAGAAGTATGAAACCTGATAACAGAAAAAGCACAGATAAAAATCAATATTATCCTTTCCTCCAATCCACCACAAAACAAAATCGCACGCCATCAATTTCTTCTATATTCTCGAGCAGATTGCAAATTCTTTCAGCTCTATATAAAAGCCACAATAAACCATAGTCAAGTTCCATCTTTCCAAGAAGCAATACATCTGCATCTTATTTACCAATCTTAACATTAACGACAAATTATAGCAATTTTGAATTGAAAATTTTTAATCGTTCTGTTTACCTTTTCTGCTAAAATGCGATCACCGGCATCCAAAGTAGGACACATAGAAGCTGAAGGAATCGATCTGGGCTCCGCCAACGTTGAACGGAACAACAAACTAACGGTGGCCGCAGTGAACATAGCCTTAACATCCTCGGAGCAGAGATCAAATAGCCGTGACAGCCAATTCCCGCTTTTATCAAACACCTTTTCGTTGATCTTCACACTAACACTACTCTTATTCTCTAATCTCTTCACCATAGTCCCGCCTTTATCCACGTCAGAGCTCTTTGATTCAGTAGCAGGTTCATTACACGGAAGCCACCTCGAACTCTGTAGAAACGGAAGAATCGAGGCGGCTTTGAAGGGAGAAATTCCAAGAACGCCGGAAGAAGAATTCGAAACCCCAGCGGTTGACTTCATGAGCGAGATCAATCCAACAGCAATAGGATTACTAAAGCTGTCTCTAAAGATTTCTTCGGCCAAAGTAGTATACTTGGGCCGCCGGTGATCAGAATGTAAGTTACGCGACGATCTCGGAGACGGATCGGCGTCGGAGTTCTGAGTGGTGGGAGAGGCGAAGATTCTCGATCGTACCCAGCATTCGTGAACGGAACGGCAGCTCCCGACCCTAGCCCCCGCAGAGGAGGCTAGATTTTGGGCCACATAGCCGGAGAAGGAAAAAGTTACCCGGATAGCCATATGAACAATTTTGAGAAAAATGAAGAAGATCTGATAGAAAATAGTGAATTCGAGTAATACGAAAGTCAACTTAGGCAAGCCTAGAAGAAAATCAACGCCATTTCTCACGAAGAAAGCAGTTGATCGGCGACGAAGAGGGGGAATTGAAAATCTGGGGTAAAAAGGGTCAAAACAGAGCGCTTTGGACGTTATCGGAGAGATTTAGGGGTATGGAGATACAGAGAGAGAGAAAGAAGCAGGTGAACTCCTGAGCTTTTCGGAAACCACAAAGTTCCTGAGCTCAGGAGAGAAGAGGGTGTCGGTGACGGCTGGCTTTGGGGTTGGGAGGGCGTCAATGAAAACGAAAACACCGTGTAGTGGGAGAGCTTGGGTTTAATAGGCGGAGGCTATTTGGAGGCGGGTGGAATTGGGCTTGGGTTCTTTCATATTTACGTTTTTGCCTGCCATCTTTTTAATTTTTTAGTAATCTTTTTTAATATAAATATTCGACTGGAAATGAGTTGAAAATTGGGACTGAGGCTTTTTGATTCTGAAGTCAAACATTTGGTCGCAACGAAAAGAAATTAAATATAACATAAATTATAATAATTATCAAATTTATGGTGGCTTTTATTTCTTGCAACACACTTTAATAATGACCTTTCAATTGCTAAAATTGACATACTTTCTATTTCAAATATTTATTTTCATTTTTAAATATATAATAAATAAAAAAGCTAAAATTATGCAAAATATGGTATAATATTTTTAAAGGATAATTAATTTTAAAGTGTCGAAAATTTTTTCAATCAAATGCTCAAGTTTTTAAATTTTTTAATTGAGTAGTTAATTTTTTAAAACCTTAACAATTCTGCTCAAAAAGTTAGTTTCGTTAGTAATTTGTTGATTTGATTAACGAAAATTTTGCTATTCATGACATTTAGATGTTTAATTGAAAATATAGTGACCACGGTTATACTAGAGTAAGAAAATTTTTCAAATTAACAAAATACTAACAATAATAACATTTTGAATTGAATTTTTAAAATTTTAAAAAGTTGATTACTTAATTGAAAATTTTAAAAGCTTAGGTTTTAATTGAAAATTTTTAATAGATTGGACATTTTAAGATTGGTTATCCTTATTTTTAATTCAGTATTAGATATTTTAATTTAATGATTAATTTTCAAAAAACACATAATTCAAATCAAATTTTTATTTTTGTTAATTTTAAATGACGTGTTTACTAATTAATGTGTAACTATCTATTTAAAGCTACATTTTTTTGATTTTATGCATTTTAAAAAGCGAATCATTTAATTAAAATATTTTAAATTAAATATTAAATTAAAAACTCTTAAATTTCTTACATTATAAACTTTTATTACAGTCGTCAAATGAAATGATGAAGGTGGTTCCGAGGAAAAGTGGAACTTGAGGGTGCTTGTGAGAATGTGAACAGCCACTGAGGGTATTTTGGAGCATCCAAGTCGTTTTTGACTTTGACCACATTTCCCATTTTCCGGTAAGTTTCCTTGTTGAGATCACAAATTTATGATAACTGCTTGGCTGTCCAATATCCTAAATCAGTGCTTACGAACACCAAACTTCTCTAAATTATGATTAAGCCCTTACAAAGAAAATCTCTTTCAATTTGAACTCATGAAAAAATTATTGTCATTTAATGTCTAAAATTGAAGATTTGTCTTACATTATTTAATTAAGATATAAAGTGTACTTGTTATTGAATTATCACAAAGTAACAACATAAGGTGTTTTTTTTAATTTGTTTTTATCGGTTCAGAAATAGTGAGGAGAAAGGGACGAAATTGCAATTCGAAAGGAGTTCAGTGGACGATTCGTAAATGCACAAAAGGTAATGGATATCTAATAAGTAATCAAATATTGACCGGAGATTTCGGTGTTTGCTTCTCTTGTCCAGTGTTTGGTGACATGTGACGTAAGCGCATACCTCAGCCACACAAAAGGTAGCTGCTTCAAAGAAAGTCATCGTTACTTTTGAGAATTTAAAAAGGATAACTTGATCGGCTCTTTACTAATTAAAAACTAAAGCTGATTATTCTGGAACCTTTTTAAATTTTATATTTTAGATTAATAATTTTTGGGGTGTTGTTCTTGTTGTTCATAAACTCGAATTTATTATATTTTGAATTTAAATTAAAAATATTAAGTTTTGGAAAAAGATTAAACTTATTTTGGAAAAACTTATTTAATTTTTTTATTTAGGTTTCTAAATTTTTTATTCAATTTACTTTTTTATAAATAAAACAAGATAGTTTAGAAGCTATTCGATATCAGAATTGGACCTACTGTCCTATAATAACAGTTCGCTAAACCCTATCAGAGGAGAAATCATCATATAAGAGCCATAGAGTAAACCTCAAGCATGTTTTGCAAGGAAATTTGCACACCCATTAGCCTCCCTATTCACAAAATGTAATTGTATGTCTCATTCACAACGCAGAAGCTCCTGAATATTATACAAGAGAGTTGAAAGTCCAGGTTCAGGAGTACCATTGGCAATAAAATTAATAGCCACTGCACAATCCAATTCCACCACAACCTTTCTGAATCCCTGTCCCAAGGCAAACTGCAAACCATGATAGATGCCCAAAAGTTATGTGTTGAAGACTGGTCTCTGTCTAAGGTTGATAACAAATCCATTAATCCAAACGCCATTATGATCCAAATGTATTGATTCAATTTACTTTAATAACTAATATGGTTAAAAACTGAATAGTTAATTAATTAACCGGTTAATTTATATAAATTAATAAGTTCTTTATAAAATAAATCAATTAATTTTTATTTAATAATCTCTTTTTTAATTAAACTTCAAAATTTTCAATAAGTAAAAACATTCTCTTTCAATTATATTTCAAATTCTTTAATTTTATTTAATCTTTAGTCGATTTTACGACGATCTAATATCGGTTGAACCTTTTAAATCTTAAACCTTTTCTCTTACTAAATTGACTTTTGATCCAGTTTTAAAACATTGATTATAACAAGGTTAAAAGATTATATTTTTGACAGATTTTGTAATTATGATTAATTGAAAATAAGAATTTTATTTAATTATATATCATAAACTTATTAAATAGTTTATTTAAATTACGTAATCACTTAATTACTACTTAAGAATTATAATTATCTATTTTGATTCGAGTCAATTGTACAATTGGAAATGTCAGGTTCAATGAACTTACACCAACTAGAACCATCCTCGAAGGTTTCAACCTCTAAAAAATTAAAATTAATTAAATTTAAATTAAATTAAATCATTGTATAAAAAATATTTAATTAATTTATAATTTATATACAATAAACTCTAGCGACCCATATGCGTCGACGGCGGAGGTACTAACACCTTCAGGCCAAAGATCGCCGAGGCCAGGTTCCAAGGGGGCGAAGTCGTCGACGGCGTGGACACCAACTTTGTTCATATCGCCGATGTTTATGAGACGCCATAGGGACGCTAGTGAAGAGGGTTTTGATAAACAAGAAGGATTACCTAGAGGAGGTTGCCCTGGCCACCTTACTAAACTCAACCCGCAAGATCCTTGGCTCACGGCAAAAAGCTCACTACGCTGCGTTTCACAACCTCAACTCTTGTGTCGGTTTCAAATGTAAAGTATTCTAATGAATTTGCCTAACCCTAGCGTCTCAGATGATTGGACTTCCAACATTTTATGTCGTGTTTCGCAGGAGAGGAACTTCCCAAACTGTTTATCTGTCGAAATCTATTCCATGCCTGTATTTGACAGCTTTGAAGCCAGTTATACAACCCGCACCAACGGGCCATGCTCGATTTGGGTTCCGTCTGGATCAACCAGACATGGTTGAATTATGATGTTATAATCTATATTGTTGATTTAACAGGAATTGTTGACATAATTTAATTATGTTCACAATAGGCAAAGCATAATCAGTACTGTTATTAGCAGGTAAGCTTAATGGTAAAGACTGAGTCATGAGTGCGTCTAAGTTGAAGTTGACGCAGCGGAGGAGGAGAAGGAAGAAGTAGTGCAGGTGTTGGAGGAAGAAGAAGAAGATCTGTCAGAAACTTGTAAACTGACATCATTATTCGGAAACGAGGACTGTATCGTTCCAGGCTTCTAGCACAACACTACTGAGACAGACTCTGAAATTACAAAAACTGGAAACATGAAGATACAAGTTCCAGAAAAAGAGCATGACAACCTTCTAAGAAACCATAGCCATTATCGTTCGTTCCTATGCGATCCTAGGCTTTATCATGGCATGTAAGGGATGAAGCTTGCGAGTTATTAGTCCATGAGTATCAACATTTGCTTCTTCACCATCTTCCAGGCTCCACTCAAATTCTTGCACTAACCTGCCAATTGATGTGCAAGCAATCAACATTGCCTGAAGAGCTCCTGCACATGTTCTCTTTCCAGCCCCAAAAGCCATCGTCTTGTGCAGGTCCAAAGGATCATAGTTTCCATCAAGAAATCTCTCAGGGTTCCACTCTTCAGGATTCTTCCACCTTTTCTTATCCATGTTGCATCCATATATATTAACAGCAATCTGCGTTAGTGAATATCAGACAAAATTCGTCAGTGATTGTCCATCCTAATAAACCAGTAAACTTCTCAAGACAAACTAACCTACCTCACTGCTGGCAGGAACATAGCAGCCCCCTAATTCAACGTCTTGTTGCACGTATCGTAAGGGTATAACCGGAGCGGGACTGTACTTTCGAATAGTTTCATGGAAGACAGCATTCAAGTATGGAAGTTGGGATAGATGCTCCTCCTTAATTTTTTCACTTCCACAAATATTTACCAATTCCTGGTAGAGCTTATCCTGATGCGTAAAGGGGCAGTTGATTAGAAACATGTATGAACACACCTTGAAACAGCAAGAACAAGGAAGTGATAGTAAGGATATTCAGACAACCTGACAGGTAGGACTATTTGCGAGCTCATACAATGCCCATTCTGTAGTAACCATAGTTGTATCTGAATTCTCAATGATCGTCTCCCAAAGCAACATAGTAATTTGATTCTCAGTAAGTGTTTTGCCTTCGGATAATAGGAAATCAATATAACAATTCACTTCCTGTTTCAAATG
>JAOQMM010000002.1:1426567-1437542 GCA_027563515.1 Erythroxylum platyclados
TGGAAAGAAATCTCTCCAATCCACATCGATGGCACCCTCCATCGGATCAAGCACTAGAATTTGAAAAATGTCGTTCCTGGACAAAGTGGTCCTGAGTTCATCAACATAAACAGACTCCACGTCCTCTCCCATTGCCTGCAAAAAAGTGTGGACTTGACATTTCAACACTTTGAAACCTTTAGCAGTGAAGCATTAGGAACAAGTAAGAAAAAGACCAACTCACCTCTTTCATTGCCAATCCAAATAGCTGAGATTCAAATATTTCCCTGAAATTTACATCTTGTTCAGGATAATTCTTGACGTGATCATGAAATTCGCTTGATATACTCTCTATCATCACATCCCTGTGTCCCCGATGTCGTTTCTGGAGATGGAATGTTATAATTTGATCATATAAAATGTATTCTTGACAGGATCTAAAAAGCAAGTCCTGGTAGCTAACCTGGGCATTTGGTCCCAACATGGTAGTGAGTATAAATCGTTTAACCGTCTTATGGAACTCATCATAATCACTTGTTGCAACCATAGATTTGTTCTGGGTAAGAAGAGTCAATGCTTTGGATAGTTTTCTTGTCGAGATGGAAGGAAACCGAGCCACCATGGCCTATAATAACCATGATCATGAAACGTCAGAGAGATGTCTTGGGTGACCTAAAAAATGGATATGCAAATGAAGTTAAATCGATCACCTCTTTAGCAACATCGATTGAATTGATAACGATAACAGTGGAAGCTCCGGTTCTGATCGAGTAGATTGGCCCGTACGTCTCAGCCCACCTCGTAAATGTCTTGTGGGGTTTCTTCTCTGTCAGTTGGAGTAAGTTCCCGATCACCGGCAAACCTGGTACAACTGCATGAGAATACCGTCAGGTTGATAATTGCTCTAACCGACGAGGATCTGAGTTAATAGAGTAACCCCAACAAAGGAAACAGACAAAAAAGATCACATGCACCTGGTACGGGACGAAGCTTGGTACTTGCTTGTTTTTGGTCGAAAGCTATCTTTTTGATGAAGTAGACGGAGAAGACTAAACCGCCAACAATGGCCGAGGTGGCATAGGACATCGGCGGAGAGATTTGAGGGATGCTTGTAAGGATGTCCATGTGGAGATCACAATCAAAGTACTCCGGTATTATGACTAAGGAAGAAGGGGGGACCTTGTGCACTTAATCTCATAAACCCCATGCTATAAATAGTGGACCTAATGATGCCACACCAGCATTGGTTCAATCCTAAATAAATATTAAAATATTGTGCTTTTTGAGTAATAGTTTATGATTTGGATTATGGAGAAAATGGGGAAAGATACGTGTAACACATGCAAATAGTTAAAAAGCATGGTAGAGCAAGTGACAAAGACCGAGTTGGGCGGTAACATAACCAATGACTCTTTTCAGTTCCTGAGCTGAGTCACAGAACTCGAGACTCGAGAGGTTTAGCTTATGTCTCTGAATCTATTATGCATGTTTGGCTGATTAGCTTAGTACGGTTTAGAGGGATGCTTTGTCTTGGAGTTTGGTACTTGGATGTTTACGTGACGTGACTAAGTATTTAGCGGCCACGGCCATATTTTGGAGGCTGGGTGGACGACAAATCGGAAGGATTAAGGAAATTGTCGGCTGTGAAGATGGTGCAGATTCTCATGGCGTTTGCTTTGGATTCTGCTTGGGAAAGTATGCACACATACTGTAGAAGTCTCAGAAGAATGAGATCAGCTCGCTTCTCTTTTGGTTAAATCCCATCAAAACAGTATCTGTAAATTTGAGATTTGAATAGTTATGAATATGCTTTTTCTTAATCGTATTCAATACCTCAATATGGGATAGCTATTAGGTTGTTAATTACGACACTAATCAGTCAAAAACTTTATTAAATTGGAAAAGAACAGGCTACAAATAAGACAAAAAAAGATTCCCATTATCTACTAAACCTTAAATGGGATATTACTTCTTATGCGTTAGAAAGAAACTTTAAACACAAAGTTAATAATACAACAACAACAATAACACCCAATAAAAATTGTTTGAGGAGATTTAGTAATATGCAATTTTAGAGCTTTAGAAATTGTTATATGGAAAGAAGATATGATGCTTCTACACATAAAGGAACATGAAAATTATAGCATTTTTATTGACTATGTGTTATTTAGTACTTTAAAAGTCTAATAAAATGAATTGCCAAATTTAGTAGGTTAGATGTTTTGGGATCCAAAGAGTTTTGACTTTTAGAGACATATTTTGAATAATAACTATTAATTATTATTAAAATTTGGGTTAATTAAAAATTATTAAACTTTTCACAATTTTGTAATTATGATCCAAACTTTAAAAAGTTGTAATCACATGCTTAATCTTTCAATATTTCTCAAATATAACATTACGTTAGTGTCTCTGTTAATTGAGCCGACATAAAAGTATTTAATGACATGTTGGATGATACATGTTATGGATTTACATGTCATAATTTTGTAAACTGTAATTAATTATTATTAATTAAAACAATTAACAAGATGAAAAAAATTCCTAACCCTAACCCATCTGATTGTGGTCACCTATTGATATTAATCATTATTTTTCTTAAGGATATTTGTTGAAGAATCCATTGAACAACTATCTCCAATTTCTTATAGGCATCGGCTCTATGGGGAATCCATCCTTGAATGGCCTCGCCGGCAACAACGTTGAACCAAGCAGGCCAATTGACAACAACCTACTCACTCTCTAAATACTTGTGTAAATTCCTCAGGCTAAAGCTCAATGACTCGCCATTTAAACTTGCCCTTCCTGACTCACCCAACTAATTCCCCAAACTTACCTCTCCATTTTTCTTCTTTTTCTTCTTATTGTTGTTGTCATTGTCACTATTTCCACAGTTACTCTTCTCGAACTCTGAGCCAGCATCGTTCATACCCAAGTTGAACTCGCATGAATGTTCAACAGCCAACATCACTAACGCTGTCTGCTTCGAGCTCACATAACCCATCTCTGATAAAGACTTGAGTCAACCCAGGTTTGAAATCTTTACTCTCCCTCACAAAGCGATAAGAAATGAAATGTAGAGCTTTGAAATGGGCAGTTGGAGTTTATACTCAAAAACTTTGGAATGCTTTAAGGTCAATTTCAAGTTTCTATGCTCATCACGCATTCACTTACTCTCTTAATTTTCTTTTATTTTCATTTCTCGATTTCCCAAGAATTGCGAGGAGAATGAGATTGGAGGATAGAGAGGGATATCATTCTTAACTGGTTAGCATAAGCGCAACTAACCAGATCACCATAATCTACGTAACTATAAACTACTCTCGTGGTCTACCGTGATATATTTATGCAGATTATGTCATTACCCTAACCCTTGGCTTACTTCAGCAATGGGTCACCATAAACAAAATAATTATTAATTAAATTTACAATATTGTGACATATAAATCTATAACACTTGACATCTTATATGTCATTAAACACCTCTAACGTGGCTTGCCATGTCAACTCTATTAACGGAGACATTAACATTGGGCTATATTTGAGAAAAATTAAAAGTTTGAATATTTAATTGTCACTTTTTAAAGTTGAAGCTGTAATTTAGAAATTGTGAAAAGTTTAAGACTTTTTTTACAATTAACCCTTAAATTTTCAATGAAGAATTATAAATGTTTGTCTCATTTTTTAACAATATTTAAAAAATCAGACTAAAAATTAAACTAATAAGATAAGAGATTTAAGGTTTAAAGATTCAATCAATATTATACTATCATAAAATTAATATATAGTAAAAATTAAATAAAATTGAAGAAGCAGATTAACCCTACAAGTGGAAAGAAGATAAGACAAACATGAAAATTATGGCATTTTTATTGACTATGTAGTACATTAAAAGTCCAATAAAACAAATAGTCAAATTTAGTAGGTTTGTTATTTTGCAATCCAAAAAGTTTTGACTTTTAAAAACAAGATTTTTGAATAATAAATGTTAATTATTATTAGAATTTTAATTAAGAATTATAAATATTTATCTCATTTTTAACAATTTTTTAAAAATCGGATTAAAAATTAAACCAATAAGATAAGAGATAAAATCAGTATATAATAAATGTTGAATAAAATTTAATAATTTAAAATAAAATTAAAGAAACAGATTAATCCTATAAGTGGAAAGAAGATATGATGAACATTTTTGTTAACTAAGTAGTACATTAAAAGTCTAATAAAACGAATAGTCAGATTTAGTAGGGTAGATATTTTGGAATCTAAAGGGTTTTGACTCTTAAAAACAAGATTCTTAAATAATAAATTTTAATTATTACTAGAAATTTAATTAAGAATTGTAAGTATTTATCTCATTTTTTAACAAATGTTTTAAAACTCATACTAATAATTAAACCAGTATGATAAGAGATTTAAAGTTTAAAAATTCAACCGATATTAGGTTGTTATAAAATTGATATATATTAAAAACTGAATAAAATTGAACAATTGAAATAAAATTGAAGAAGTAGATTATCCTTACTTATTGAAAAAAGTTAAAATTTAATTGAAGAACGAGACAATTAAATAAAAATTAATTAACTTATTTTAACTTATAAAAATTAACTAACAAATTAATAAATTTTAATAATATGAATTATTAAACTAAATCATACTTAAATTGAGTCTTGTAAAAAGATTGGCCTATGGTATAAACTTTTGTTGTAAAACTGTGAGTGGGGAGCAGTGAATGTATGGGAACAAAGTCATAAACCTTATAACAAATCACAGAATTTGATCCAATTTCAACAAAATCACAAGTAAAACACATATCAATATATCAAGTAAAACACATCTTAAGTACGAGATAAGATAAAAACTTCTATCAGACCTAAGTTATTTAAGATATCACAAATTAAAGTGATTATAAGTAAATCTTCTTCTAGATTATCATTATTTGTTATGATATCAATAACTTCTTCAAATAATAAAGTAATTATTTTGTTTATAGAATCTATAGAATTTAGATGTAATCCAAACAATCTATATAGAAATTTTTCTAGAAAATAAGAAGTCATTAAGCATATGCAGAACAAAATTATACTTTCCAAATTGAAGGGTCCTATACACTTCCATACCTATCTTTTTTAGTGTTTTGACCATAGCTTCACCAAGTTTTTGTCAAGTCTTTTATCAAGCATTTCAGCTCTAACCTTAAAAGGTAGCTACCCTTGACGATTCCTTCAACAAAGTTCAACACAACCTTAATTCGTTTCCTACCCTAAGGCGTAGACTAAAGAGTATAGAGGAAGAGTAAGATTTTAAAATGGAAAATATAAACTGTATCTGCAGAAAAAAGAGGTTTTTATTTCATAGTAAATTAGAAGAGTGCGGAGATATTATAAAGGAGTGATGCCTTTCTTTCTAGCCGAAAGGGTTTATTTATACAAGCAGATATTTTACAGGCAGATGTTAAATCCGAACTTAAAACCCATATGTTATCTGTTTTCAAGTCCATCCTTATTTATAAGAGATTTTCCTCTTTTTTATTGGACGAAGAGATTTTCTTATCTTTTCCTTATCTTCTTATCTTCTCTTCAATGTGACACATATCTTTTTATCTCATTGGCTAGTCTAAATCATCAATGTAGGTGCGAACTCTAGAAGCCTCAACTTTTTCTTTTCCTTTTCAAGATTTGATGCCACTTGTAGAGGCAGGATAGATATTCTCGATATGCTTTCTAAGGTAGCATAATCTTTTTTGAGCTTCTAGGCTAGATCTAATTTTACCCCTTTCAATCATTCTGATTTTCATTTTAAGAAAATTTTCAACAGTCATTGGTGTCTTCTTGGCTAGGGCTACCATTAGCAAAGAAAATTTACTTTTTCCAGCATAGGTTTGAAATCCTTTCTTAAATACTAGCTCCATGCCAAAAATAATAGTTCTCATTTCAATTCTTCTTCGATAATGGATATCAGTCGCGTAGAACTTAGAACATTTTCCTATCATAATAAAATGATATGCATCATATCGTTCGTCTTCATAGAAATTTGAACTAGAAGATAATAACTTTATGATCAAAGTATCTCTTGGTGTTATAGTTCAAATAACAATCTTTAACTCGTTCTTGAATCTATCTGGGAAGTAAAGAGATCTCAGATAACTCTGGATTTGTCAGATAAATAGCATTTATGGCTCTAAAGTCGTACCAATCATGAATAGCTTGAGGATGAGCTCCTTGTAAAAAATTTAATCTGGGTTATATACCTGAAAAGTCAATATAACAAGTATCATTATGTTGTAAGGAGTATAAATCTCTCATTATCTTAAAATGTGCTTGAATAGCAAGATGATTTTTAGAAAGGCTTTCAGTCATGATTTTTTTCTGTATTTAATATTTGCAAGAAATATCAGGTCACAAAGAAATAGCATCAGGAGTAACAACCTTTGGCTGAATCGGTTGATGTATAGGGAAGATTCAGTAGATTCAAAATCTTTAACTATCTTGATTTTGTTGAGCAACTTATACAATTTTTTGCTGTGAATAATTGTAGTGGTTTATCTTTGCTTGCCATATATGGCAAAAAGAGAGAAATAATTCAGCTACTTCTTTAGATATTGAGGGGAAATTTGCAATATCTAACAGATCTTTAATCTGTGCTTTACAGGTATCGATATCTTCAGACATTTGGTCTAATAAGTCAACTATCTCTTCTTTGTGGTTAACCATCTACGGTTAAGAAATCTGCAAGAATATTATTATTATATTTAATAATTTCAATATCAAAAGTATACTTTGCTAATAAAATCTATCATTTTATATATCTCTTATATTCAGGTTTAAAAGGCAAATTATTGTAAATAAAAGCTTTTCCTTGAGTATTATCAATTTTTAATAAAAATCGTTTTGGTAATAGGAAATAATAAAATTTTTGACAGCTTTTTTACTACTGCCAACAATTCCATTTCATTTATATGATATCACTGCTGAGTATCTCTAAATGTTCCTGAGGTATATCTGCAAAGAAACTCATTTATCTTAGTATTAGAAGCATCGTAATCTATCTTTCTTAATACTATACTCCATACATGATCAAAAGCATCAGTTTCAAGAATTAAATTATCATTATCAGAAGGTAAAGAAAGCTTTGGTAAAGTAGAGCACATAATTTTAATTTTCTTTACCTGTTCAATCATATAAGGTGAAAATTCAATTCTTTGATTTTTCTTTAAAAGCATTTGAAAATGTTTCCTTATTTCAGCTAGGTTTTGAATAAAATCAAAAGCATAATTTAATACACCTAAAAAGTTTTAAACTTGTTATTTATCTTGTAACTTATCAGGGAATTGAGAAATTTTTTTAAGAATATGAGTTTGAAGTTTAACTCCTTTTTCATCTGTTTCCATTTTAAGAAATTCTATTTCAGTTTGACATATCTTAGCTTTTTTCTCAGAGGGTGTAAGACCATATTGTTCACATAAATCTGCAAATGTATGGAGATGTATAATATGTTGAGGAATATTATTGCTAGCTATTAAAATATCATCCACATAACCAGATATGAAATTATGATATTTAATGATATTATCCATTTTTCTTTGAAATATTTGTGGGACATTTTTTAAACCAAAGGGCATTACTAACCATTGATAATGAACTTATGGAGTAGAAAAAGCAGTATATGGAATGCTATCTTTATTCATTTTTATCTGCCAAAATCTACTTTTACATTCAAATTTAAAGAAAATTTGTTTCCTTCTTGTTAAATTTATTAATGTTTCTTTATGAGGTAAACAATATCCATCAAATATTGTGTTATCATTTAATCTTTTATAATTTACTATCATCCTTGCTTTATTTACGATTATCCAGTGATGACAAGGGGTTTTAAAATGTTGTTGGTGTTAAAGAGTATCAAATAAGATTTTATGAAATAATTGAAGGAAGCTATTGCCAAGAAGAATATCTGCTCTAGTGACATAAAAAATAAAAGGATGGATATTTAATTAAGAATGATCCTAAAATAATTTGGGGTTATTAAATGCTGTTGGATAAATGTATCTTATTGTTAGAAATATTTAAGCCTATTATAGGTTTTAAAATTTCATGATATTGTGAAGGAAAATAACCAGATTTACATAGGCAAGAACCTACTCCACTATCTATATAAGCAGAGAAATATTCAGCTTTATAGTCTCTATAGGTGATTCCAATTAGTATATAAATACTAGTAAGACTAGTCATTATTGAGGAATATATATTATATTATTGTTATAGGATAATTGTATTCCATATTGAGTTATTTTATATGGTTGAACTTGCTCAAGAAAACTAATTTCTAGCATTATTTCTACATTGAATCCTTCATTTTTCAACTAATAATCTTATAGGTATTTTACTATCTCCTATCTTAATAATAGTTTCTATAGCAGTATCTATTTGATGTATTTTACCATTGAAATTTATATAATAATAGGTGGAATCTTATCAAATTATTTGCTAGATTATGATTAATTTAACTTCCACTGGCACCATTATCGATTAAAATATTGTAAGAAACATAAGTTGTACCATCAAAGTATTCTCCCTTTATTTTATAATTAGAACTTATCTTTTTATCTGCTCTTATTAACTCATTAGCATATCGTGTACTACTTGAAACACCAGTTTCTGAATAAGATAATCGAGGTAATAATCTATTGTTAGAAGTGAGCAAGGGTTTTGTTGTAAATCTAATGAAAAATCATTTTCAATATCCACTATGTTAGCTATATAGGGAGGATAAATTCTTTCTACTTCATAAAACAATTTTAGAATGTCAATAATAGCTTTGTCCATAAAACATTCGATATGATGAGTATTGGACAAGGCATAAGATATCATATAAGTAATAGAATATGGTTTATTTCCATCTTTAATTAAATATTTTCTTTTAAAATCTTGAATTAAAGAAAGGGTTTTATCAAAGTCAATGTCTTGTATATTATATGATATCTTAGGGTAGATATTAAACAAGAGTTTTACACCAACTTTATTCATATCGCCGATGTTTATGAGCCCCCGTAGGGACCTTAGTAAGGAGGGTTTTGATAAACAAGAAGGACTAAACTCAACCCGTAAGATCCTTGGCTCACGGCAAAACGCTTACTACGCTGCGTTTCACAGCCTCAACTCTGGTGTTGGATTCAAATGTAAAGTATTCTAATGAATTTTCCTAACCTTAGCTTCTCAGATGACTGGACTTCAACATTTTATGTTGTGTTTCGCAGGAGAGGAACTTCCCAAACTGTTTATCTGTCAGCTAAATCTATTTCATACCTGTATTTGACAGCTTTGGAGCCAGATATACAACCGGGACCAATCGGTCATGTTCGATTTGGGTTCGGTCTAGATTATTAAGCAAGCCCACTAAACTCACCTAAGCCTGGATTACATTGGCTAAAGGCCGTCGATTCCTGTTTAGGTCAAATTCATATTTAACATGAGTCAATTTTTAATGTCTCAAACGAATGATATGTCAATCTATGGGAATATTCTTTTAAACAATTCTATCCATCTCAACCGAATAATAAGGTAAGGATTTTTTTTCTTAAAACAACTCTTGAGTCATTAGAACTCTATTTTAATTTTGTTAACAAACTCCTAGTGAATGGATGCTTCTGTATTATCTCCAAATTCTGTTTTTCGATTCAAACTCAGTTGCAGTTTTTCAATTTGGATCAACCAAACATGGTTGAATTACGATTTTATAATCTATATTGTTGATTTAAAAGGAATTGCAGACATAATTTAAGATTAATAACCTCATCAGGAACGTGTATGTTCACGATAGGCGAAGCAGAATCAGCATTGTTAGTAGCAGGTAAGCTTCATGGTAAAGACTCAGTCATGAGTGCGTTTATGTTGAAGTTGACGCAGCGGAAGAGGAAGAATCAGTAGTGCAGGTGTTTGAGGAAGAAGAAGAAGATCTGTCATAAACACGTAAACTGACATGATTATTCGGAAACGAGGACTGTATCGTTCCAGGCATCTAGCACAACAGTACTCCTGAGATAGACTCTGTTATTACAGAAACTGGAAACATGAAGGTACAAGTTCTAGAAAAAGAGCAAGACAACCTTCTAAGAAACCATAGCCATTATCGTTCGTTCCTATGCGATCCTAGGCTTTATCATGGCATGTAAGGGATGAAGCTTGCGAGTTGTTAGTCCGTGAGTATCAACATTTGCTTCTTCACCATCTTTCAGTCTCCACTCAAATTCTTGCACTAACCTGCCAATTGATGTGCAAACAATCAACATTGCCTGAAGAGCTCCTGCACATGTTCTCTTTCCAGCACCAAAAGCCATCGTCTTGTGCAGGTCCAAATGATCATAGTTTCCATCAAGAAATCTCTCAGGGTTCCACTCTTCAGGATTCTTCCACCTTTTCTTATCCATGTTGCATCCATATATATTAATAGCAATCTGCGTTAGTAAATATCAGACAAAATTAGTCAGTGATTGTCCATCCTAATAAACCAGTAAACTTCTCAAGACAAACTAACCTACCTCATTTCCGGCGGGAACATAGTAGCCCCCTAATTCGACGTCCTGTTGCACGTATCGCAAGGGTATAACCGGAGCAGGACTGTACTTCCGAATAGTTTCATGGAAGACGGCATTCAAGTATGGAAGTTGGGATAGATGCTCCTCCTTAATCTTTTCACTTCCACAAACATTTACCAATTCCTGGTAGAGCTTATCCTGATGCGTAAAGAGGCAGTTGATTAGAAACATGTATGAACACACCTTGAAACATCAAGAACAAAGAAGTGATAGGAAGGAAATTCGGACAACCTGACAGGCAGGGCTATTTGCCAGCTCATACATTGCCCATTCTGTAGTAACCATAGTTGTATCTGCAGTCTCAATGATCGCCTCCCAAAGCAAAATGGTAATTTGATTCTCAGTAAGTGTTTTGCCTTCGGATAATAGGAAATCAATATAACAATTCACTTCCTGTTTCAAATG
>JAOQMM010000002.1:1437642-1450967 GCA_027563515.1 Erythroxylum platyclados
AATTTTCGTCATAAAATAAATATATAACAAAAGTTCAATAAAATTGAATAATTTAAAATGGAGTTGAAGAAACTGACTATTTTTATTTATTGAAGAAATTAGAGTTTAATTAAGAAAGAGATTATTAAATAAAAATTAATCAAATATTTTAATTTATAAAAAATAATTTTATTAATTAATATGTCAGTTTTAAATTAATTAATATTTTTTAAATTAAAATAAACTAATTAATATTTATTTTAACAGTCTTCATTATTTAAACTATATTTTTTAAAATAATTAAGGGTATCTTGCTTTTTTAATTTTATTTTAAATTATTGTACCGTAAGTCTAACCTACTAAGCCTAACCTAGAATGGCACACATACGGTATAAGTCTCGGAATGAGATCAGCTTGCTTCTCTTTTCTTTACCGGATGATAAGTTTCAAGTTTTAAATAAAAAGTTTTCGAGTTTTAGGTTGGATTTATTAAACTTGAATTTGAACTAAAAATTTAAATTAATTTAATTTCAACTTTTGAACTTTTTAATTTAATATAAAATAAATTAGAATAATTTCATATAAATTAATAGAAGGATATTAAATCGAAATATTAGATTTTATATTGGAGTTGTATAAATTTTCTATTAACTAAATATTTTAATATTTTGAGTTTTAAGAGTTGAGATGTTCAAATGTAACATTTACAATGTTAACATATTATAATTAAATTTGATTTATTCATAATCTCAAATTGAATATAACAACAACAAGAATATTTAATAAGAGTCTCGCTGAAATATAGAGTCCGAAAAAGTTAAGTGATATGCAGTTATTTAGCTTAAGAAACGTAAGATTTAAAATACCTATTTTTGTTACTCTGTGTCTAATATTTTCTACGAGCATCCATCCATTCAATTATGTGGTGGATTTTTCTAGAAAAAGATAGATGCAAAGTAACATAAAGAAGTAATTTGTTCCAAAAAAAAAACATGTAACTCCATACCCTACAAATTGAAAGAAGATATGATACTTCTACATCAAAAGGAACAGGGAAATTTTGGCATTTTTATTGACTATGTAGTATGTAGTACATTAAAAGTCTAATCAAACGAATTGTCAAATTTAGTAGGTTAGATATTTTGAAATTCACATAGGTTTGACTCTTAAAAACAAGATTTTTGAATAATAAATGTTAATTATTATCAAAATTTTATTTAAGAATTATAAATATTTATCTCATTTTTTTATAATTTTTAAAAATTTAAACTAAAAAGTAAACCAATAAAATAAGAGATTTAAAGTTAAAAATGGAATCTCATAACATTGGTATATACTAAAAATTAAATAATTTAAAATAAAATTAAAAAAACACGTTAACCACCAGCGAAAAGAAGACATGAAGAAATAGGAAACTATGACAGTTTTAACGTTTTATTGACTACGTAGTACATTGAAAGTCTAATCATACGACTGGTCAAATATTCTAGGGTAGATGTTTTGCCATCCAAAGACTTTTGACTCTTTAAACAAGATTTTTGAATAATAAATGTTAATTATTATTAAAATTTCAATTAAGTATTATAAACATTTCTCTCTTTTTTAAATAATGCTTAAAAATTGAGCTAAAAATTAAACTAGTAAAATTTAAAATTTAAATTTTAAAGATTTAATAAATATTAGACCATTATAAAATTAGTATATAATATAAATCAATTTAATTTAAATAATTTAAAATAAAATTAAAGAAGCAGATTAACCCACAAGTGAAAAGAAGACATGACAAACATAAAAATTATGACATTTTTATTGGCTATGAATTACATTAAAAGTCTAATATAAAGAATAGTCAAATTTAGTTGGTGAGGATTCCAAAAAAAATTTGACTTTAAAAAGGAAGATTTTTGAATAATAAATGTTAATTATTATTAGAAGTATAATCAAGAATTATAAATATTTATCTCAATTTTTAGTAATGTTTTAAAAATCAAATTTAAAATTAAACCAATAAAATAAAAAATTTAAGGGTAAAGATTCAACAAGGTATATAGTAAAAATTGAATAATTTGAAATAAAATTGAAGAAGAAATCATTCTTCAATAATTAAAAAAGATGATTTTTAAATAATAATTAATTAATTAATTTTAATTTATAAAAATTAATTAATTTAAAAACTCACTAATAATACGAATTATTGAGGTAAGTCAGACTTAAATTGAGTCTAGGAAAAGGACTGGCCTATGGTGTAAACTTTTGTTGAAAAGCCGTTGCTGGCGAGCAGTGAATCTACGGGCACAAAGTCATATACACGGCAGTCACAGTGAAAGCGACGAATTTGCCAGGTAAGGAGTACGGGCTTATAATATGGCAATTTTCTATTACACGTCAGCTTTTTATATGGGCCTTGTAAATCAAATTAGGCCCACATTTTCTTCAAAAGGGCCCATTAGTTGTTTCATCAAGAGTACTTAAGATTAAATTTCTTTTTTAATCTTAGCATCATAAATTAATTTAAAATGATATGTTTTATTGAATCAATAAAATCCCACTAATTATGATTAATTTTACACCAAAGATAAAATTTGAACGCAATTGATGCCACAGGAAAAGTGATTTGAGCATGAAAAAAGAAAGGCAGAGAAAAAGCAGAAAAAGCAAAACCTGTCTCTTGAAAAGGATCACTACTCATTACTCAATTGCTTGTACTCATCACCTGAAGCCCCACCCTGCATTAAGAAAAGTTACATTCTCTAATTTTTAAGTGGTTATTAAGTAAGGCTTAATTTAGTAATTACTTATAGATAAGTTATTTTAAATCATATTTAAAATTAAATAACATATTCTATTTAACTAATTATGTAAATTTTTATAATTCAAAAACTTAATTTTAGAAAACATAACTAGAACTTAAAATTTAATATTTGAAGATCCTTATAGGTTAGTTGATAATATATTAAAATCAAATTCACATAAAAAATTGAATAGATTTTAAGTTTTTATAATGAGTGGATTGAAATCGTGTTTAACAAATTGGAAACATAAATATTTTAAAATTTAAATTTAAATTCGATTCAAAATTTAATCAATTTAAAATTTTTATTAAATTAAATTCAAGCTCCGATCAAAATATAATTATCTACCTAGAGCGTTGTACATATGTTAGTACTCGTACATTATATATTAGTACTCATACATTGACAATTGTTTATACATATATTTGTCTATAGATGATGCGGACCACTAACATGCAAAACATTAGGTTAGGTATAGTTTCTAGTGTGGAAATGTGTTGATGTTCTCACATAGATATTTAATTGGTTAAACTTACATTTTTAATCTTAAAGTTTATTATACAAATTAAACTCTAATATTTTGAAGTGTTTAAATTGAAACTTAACATTTTTAAAATGTTCATAATAGACTATAAATAAATGAAAATTTTGACAAGACTAACTCACCGTCAGTTAAATATCACATTAATAATAACGTAATATTATTTTTATATTTTAAATAAAAATAGATCTTATTGTCACATAAATAGTTTTTTCAAATTAACAAAAAAGTGAATTTTACTATCACGTAATAATAGGATCTACTGTTATACATTTCACACAATAAATTCTACTTTCAGAACTAATTGTTATACTTTTCAGATAGTAATAACAACATAATCCAACTTTGGACTCACAATACAATACAGATTGTATAAAAAAACCAAACAAACTCCAAAGTTTCAATGCCAAAACTGTTTAGGAATGCTAAAAACATTTATAAAACCCCAAATTTTTATCGTAATAAATAAAGTATACTGCTTTTGGTAGTTCAATTTAGTAAATCAGGTCTCATAAAAAAAAAGAACCTTTAATCTGAATAATTACAAGTTTGGTAAAAAAAAAGGAAAATTATAAATATTAATTAAATCAAATTTACAAATTTATTTTAAATTATTTTAAATATCTAATATATGAATTATTATGTGTATTCTATAATTTATTTAATATATACATAAAATGCACTTTATCATATAAAAATATCTAGTATATTTATTACATGTTGAGAAACAACCATATGATCCTTATCGTATAGGAAATGTTTTCCTCACTTCGAATCTTTTGTCTAATTTTTACTATGTTCAATTATGTTTAATGATCAAAAAACGTCATTTTGATCATTAAACAGAGTGAGACAATCTCTAAACTCTTATACAATGGTAAAAACGATGTTATTTTGGATAGGATAAAATTGGATAGAAGATTCGAACCCTATTTTCCTAAACTTTTTGAAGAAATTTAAGACAATGCTATGTCATTACTAATTAAGGACATTTTCGAAATTTCTTATTTATCGCAAATTTGGAGAAAGAAAAAAGAAAGGGTTGCTAAACAAATTAAGAAAGTGAGTAATTGCACATAATTGAGAATAAGTATTCCGAAATATAATTTTCATGATATCTCCCAACTTCCTAATACGGTTGTCTAGGTCAACTTAACGGTTGTCGTTGACTTGGCCCTTGCCACTTCGACGTCCTTGGATACTTATCTGTCTGAATCTGAATGAGTTTGACTTTAACATATTCAACACAACCGAATTATCGTGGGAATCAAATGTGATGCCGTTCAGGACTGGCAGGAGTACCGAAAGGTAAAGTTTTGACCCTATTTTGAGTTGGCCTTAAAAAATATTTTTATTATTTTAATTTATTATAAATATTTATATTATAAAAATATTCAAATAAGTTATTCGTTGAGTCTATAACATGTGCAGTATGTAGATAATTTGACGGTGGAGTGTGGCTAAGATGACGGTAGGATATTGTTTTGCGTCAACAATTTGGATTTATAATCTTAATCTTGTGGATAGTGTCGGATCATCAAATTTGATATTAAAATTTAGAACAACGGTTATGATGACATTTTTATTGTTGAGTGTTGTCAAGAGCGTGTCAATTAAGACGATTTGGTAGGGTGTGTAAGTTGTATTCAAGAGAAAAATTCTAGCAGTCACAAGCACGTGAACTCAGTTTAAACTCTTTTACCATCTTAAATAAGATTAATCCTGTGATTTGGTCTCGGTTTAATTTAAAGTCAATTAAATTAATTTATTTTAAATTATTTTTGATAAAATACTTTTAAATAAATATTATTAAACTACAATAAAAGTGATTAGCTGTAAATCATAAACCAACATAAAAATATGCAAACCCTGATATAAAATTCTAATAATATAAAATAGGCTCAATGAATTTCGAAAATTTTTTTTATTAGTCAATAATTATTGTCATATGCTTACAGCTCCGAATCACGTCTTTTAAATAGTGACAGCTCAATAGGGGCATGCACGCACGAGGCTATGTAAAGATTAGAATGAATGATTAGAAAGAATGCATGCCTGTGATCGTAACTTTTGCTATTAAACTCTAAAGTACCAAATAATTAAAAAAAGAAGAAAATGTCTGCCTTCTTTGCTTGACCAACGTAAATACCAAAAAATAAAGAAGAAATGAAATTATACTAAAATGGACAATCATTGAAGGGTTATTTCTTTTAAAGGATATATATATAAATAAGATGGTATAAAATAAAATAGGAAGAGATTAATCGGAATAGAATATTTCACTCCTTTTCTTTAGTAGTCAAGAATGATTTCGTGAAAGAGCCATAAAGTACAAGGCAAATTTGGATTGGGATAGCTTTTTGGCCAGTTTTCTTATCCTCGACAACAGAAAAGTGGATTTGACATCGAGCAAAGTAATTAATTAAATAAATCATATAATTATGAAAGTATTTTTTAATATTTAACGTGTTCAATATTGAATATGGCATAATTCTCAAATTATTTTAATATCTAATGTATTAAATGTAACACGTAACATTAGCCTTAGTTATGTGTCCCGGATCGAACGTAAAAAGAAAATAACGAAGAAAGACGAAAATATCTAATTTTAGTTTTAACGAGCACGTATCTTCCGACACTTTCATAGAATCTACTTACCGAGACATGATCAACATCTTTTTGTAGTTTTCTTAAAATTTTAACCTCTGAATGAGTCAAAATAACTTTACTTTCATGAATTATTTAAGCAAATACAAGAGACCTTAACCTTTATATATAACTTTTATATAGGACTTTCCCATCATTAGCTCAATATAGGTCCGATCCATACTGATTGAGGTTTATTTTTTCTTTAGACTTTGACCTATCAACCCAGATTCTTTATTGGACTACTTTATTATTTTTATCCGGATCAAATTTACGTAACTTAACTTATAAGTCTTTAAAAATCGATAAAATACAATTAATTATTGTCCACCTCATAGGAAAATATTTAACATTAAAAACGAGTGCTTAATCCATCTTTCTCTTAATTTTTCTTTTAAATCTCTCTTAATATTTTGAGAATGTGGAGAATAGTAATATGAATATAATGCCTATGAGGAGCATGAAACATGTTTAAGTAATTAGTGATGTATTATATAAGCATCAACTTTTTAAGCTTCATTGGGGTTAATTGTTTTGAGATTTGGACAATATTGTCACACATTGTGAGATATCATTTTCCTTAATCATCCTAAAATATTTAAAGTTGAAGAAAATTAAGAAAAAAATATATTTTTGGTTGAGGTGCTTGATCCTTTAATCAGACGGAGTGACCATTCAAGCAAGGCACTAACTAGAAAAAGCTTGAACGTAAATGCCTGATCTTCTCAGTTATCTCAAACTTAAGCAGGCATGAAAACTACAAGCACTGTAATTTAACTAAACTTAAGCAGACATGAAAACTACTAAAACTGTAATTTAACTAAAAGTGTGGAAGAATCCATAAATACATCAGTATTGATACGTCCAGTAGCTTAATGTAGAATATTTATTGGCAAGATGAAGTCAAAGTTGCTTTACTATGGTGTTTCTTTTGAATATAGTCATATAGAGACCCGCAACTTGCTTCAAACATTCTGCAACTTTATTGTAAAGACGACAGTTTGTGGAGAAAGTAAAGGAAGAGGGGGTATATTGGGGATTACAGATCAAAAGAAGGTGTAATAATGGTGGATGAAAGGAAGAGAGAGCAGTAGCATTTAATGCAGACATGCTTGTATTAACTGCTGTAGTAAATGTAGAATTGAAAAGCTTTGAGCTTTGCTTGTAATTATGTATTTGGTAACGCAACATAGCAGAAAGGGACAGTGGAAAGCAGAAACAGAGCTGAGTAACCAAAGTTGTTGTTGATCCTCTTTACCTCTGCTTCTACATTTCTTATCTGATGTTGGCGGCTCTGGCTCTGGCCCTGACCCTGTTTCTGGGTTTTAGTACCTTATCTTGAAGATTCAGATTCAGGGGAATTTGGCTTTTGAGTTTTGAGTTTTGAGTTTCGGTTCCTGGAGATGCCTTTGAATCTGGGTTTTGTATCTTTTGTGGGGTTGATGTCTGTTGAATTTGAATTGGAACCCGCAAATTGTGGGACTTTAAAGAGATGCTAAAGCTAAGGTTTCTCTGATCATCTTTAAAGGTCGGTCTGATTCTAACCAGATGGGTTTTCTTTAACTTTCCTCTGCTTTATGACCAATTCTGGTGACCTCACAAAAGTTCTGTCCAAACTGATGAAAAGAATCTATCTTGTTTCTGTGCCAAGCTCACATCTTTGAATTTCAAAGACGACTCCTTTCCTTTTTGTTCGACTCTCTACTGGTTCTTCTACTTCGCGGGTACAAGTTGGATTGGACAGAGATAGAAAGAGCGGTGGCATTCATGCATCTTTCACTATGGAAACCAATAACCCATTGTGCGGCTCTGTTAGTGGACAAGAAGAGCAAAAGGAGAGGCGGTTCTGGCTCTCGTTCTGGTCCTGGTTTGACTATGCTTCGTCAGTTGCAAGAAAGCAAGCTAAAGGAGGCTCTTGAGGCAGCTTCTGAAGATGGGTCTCTGGCAAAATCTCAAGATATTGATGCAGAGACATATTTGAACCAGGAGAGAACAACTATTGGTAGATCACGATCACTTGCAAGGCTTCATGGCCAAAAGGAGTTCTTGCGAGCTACTGCTTTGGCGGCCGAGAAAACTTTTAGCTCCGACGAGTCGATTCCGCAACTCTATGACGCCTTCACCAAGTTTTTGTCCATGTACCCGAAATTTCAGTCGACAGAAAAGATAGATCATCTGAGAATTGATGAGTATGGACATCTGTCTGATTCTTCATCTAAGGTATGTCTCGATTATTGTGGCTTTGGGTTGTTCTCTAATCTACAAACTCAACAATACTGGGATTCATCTGCATTTACTTTGCATGAAATTACTACGAACTTGAGTAATCATGCTCTCTATGGAGGTGCTGACAAGGGTACTGCAGAACACGATATAAAGACTAGGATTATGGATCACCTGAACATTCCTGAGAATGAATATGGTCTTGTTTTCACAGTTAGCAGAGGTTCTGCATTCAAATTGCTTGCTGAGTCTTATCCATTCCATACGAATAAGAACTTGTTGACCATGTTTGATCATGAGAGTCAGTCTGTAAATTGGATGGCTCACTGTGCTAAAGAAAAAGGAGCTAAGGTCTATAGTGCCTGGTATAAATGGCCTACCTTGAAGCTATGCTCTAAGGAGCTGAGGAAACAGATTTCAAATAAGAGGAAGAGGAAGAAGGATTCTGCAGTTGGGCTCTTTGTGTTTCCTGTTCAATCTAGAGTAACTGGGGCCAAGTATTCTTACCAGTGGATGGCACTTGCTCAACAAAATAATTGGCATGTGTTGTTGGACGCTGGGGCATTAGGTCCAAAGGATATGGATTCACTGGGGCTGTCCTTGTTCCGGCCAGATTTTATTATTACATCATTCTATCGAGTGTTCGGGTCTGATCCTACCGGATTCGGGTGCCTTTTGATCAAGAAATCTGTAATGTCAAGTCTCCAAAATGACTGTGGGCGTACAGGGTCTGGAATGGTGAGGATTCTACCTGTCTTTCCCCAGTATTTGGATGATTCTATGGATGGTATTGACATTTTGGCTGGAATTGAAGAAGATGATATCAGTTGCAATGAAGAAACAGCACCAGAAAAACAAGGGGGATCACAGATGCCTGCTTTTTCAGGCGTATTTACTTCTAAACAGGTCAGGGATGTTATTGAAACTGAGATAGAAAATGATAACAGCTCGGATAGAGATGGGGCAAGCACCATATTTGAGGAAGCTGAGAGCTTTTCGGTTGGGGAGGTCATGAGAAGTCCAATTTTCAGTGAATCTGAATCATCAGAAAATTCATATTGGATTGATTTGGGACATAGTCCGTTAATGTCTGACAATTGCCGGCAATCGAACAACCAGAAAACGGGTTCCCCCTTTTCACCATCATGGATGTCTGGAAAGAGGTTCATTAAGCGATTCTCTCCTAAACTATCATCAAAATCAAAGAAGACCTCCATATCTGACAAAAATCAGCAGAACAATAGAATGCATGAAGATCCTGTTTTGTCTTTTGATGTAGCTGTCTTATCAGTGTCTCAGGAGCTTAAACATGCCAAGGGAATCCCTGAAGAAGAATGTAGAGACGAAAATGTTTATTCAAAGCATGCTGAAGAGATTCAGGAGGAACAAGTGATCAATGAGGAGGAAAACTTGGCATATCCTAAGTTGATCAATACTACAAATGGATTCATACCCACGATTTCTAGCCTTAAGCATGATGCACCTGAAAGTCCCTCTGGCCGTAATACTAGTCGAGAATCAAAAGAGAGTGCTATAAGGAGAGAGACAGAAGGCGAGTTTCGACTGTTGGGAGGGAGAGAAAGAGGCAGGTATTTTGGCTTGGAAGAGGTTGATCGAGTTGTTAGCATGAGCCACCGAGTGTCTTTTAGAATGGAAGAAAACTACAGAGAAAATTCAAGTCATTTTGAGCAGAGGGATTTATGTGCAGCTACTCTTGGTGATGATGAGTTCTTCAGTGATGAAGATTATGATGATGAGCAAGAGTGGAGGAGACAAGAACCTGAGATAATTTGCAGACATTTGGATCACGTCAACTTGCTTGGACTCAACAAAACTGCTCTCAGACTTCGTTATCTCATCAACTGGCTTGTCACCTCCTTAATTCAACTTCGCTTTCCATCTTCAGATGGAGAGGAAGTGCCCCTGGTACACATATATGGCCCCAAGATAAAATATGAAAGAGGTGCATCTGTAGCTTTCAATGTCAGAGATCGCAGTAAAGGGCAACTAATCCACCCAGAAGTTGTTCAGAAGTTAGCTGATAAACTTGGAATCTCTTTAGGAATTGGCATTCTTAGCCACGTAAGGATGGTAGACATCCCAAAACAACACTTCGGGAACACTGACCTTCAAGACACTGAACTGTGCAAGCCAACGACCAGTGCCTGTCAAGATGGTAAAAGTCTGTTCTATCGTGTCGAGGTTGTTACTGCAACTCTTGGATTCTTAACCAATTTTGAAGATGTTTACAAGATGTGGGCATTCGTCGCTAAGTTTCTTCGACCCTCTTTCGCCGAAGAGGAGGTATTGACATTAGTTCCAGGTGGTTCGGCAGCTTAGTTTTATCGATGTTCTGCTCTTTGAGGACATATTCTTTTGTTCATTCTTGTTGTTGTTACTGGGAATGTAGTTTCTGTAGAACTCTTGTTGAGTTTCAAGTAGAGTGTGATCATATGAACATACATTAGTCCAGGAGGTACGTGTAGTCCTACAAACAGAGTGATACAAGGAAACAGTCTGAAGAAGATAGCATTGACTATGTCTATGTATATGCTTTCTCTGGTTTTTCAATCTGATGAGTTCAAATCATTGTGATTGTGAGAAAATACAAATCTCCAGCCTTTAGTATCCAAATCCAAGCTCAATTAAACATACTGTGATCTGTTAATTCATATTGATTTAATTTATAGCTGGATAGGATTTAAATTTTTAGTATCGAATTCGATTAAGTTTGATGTAATTATCAAATTTATAAATTAATTTAAAATCAAATTTTTTTAATGTGATTCAGAACACTTCAGTCTTTCACTTTTGAGGTTTGACCACCGTTCCACTTACCATTAAGAATAACAGAAAATATTTGGAAGGGACCAGACAAGTTGCTCGTTTCTCCATGTTACTGGTCTCTCTCTTTACTTTAATACTGCAGTTCTTTGGACGATGATCGAGTTCTGCAAATGGAAACCAAACTAGGAAGGTTTGTGATCTGAGTAGGCTAACCCGTGGTTTAGTTCTTGCATCCAACAATATTTGGTCTTTTGAGCTTTATATATTGTCTTCTCCAGGATGGGAACAATAAAAGCTCATGGTCGAAAATGGATTGAAGATTTGTATTGGAAACATTTCAGGTGTATTAAGTTCCTTCAACGTCTCTCCTCTGGTTTTGAAGACAAACTGGTACGTTTGGCGCCGATAATTCCTTAGTAAAATGAACCTCTCTTTGCATGCTGGGATTAGGATGGAGAAATGTAAATGACCCAACTCGGAAAGCTAAATGCATGTTGCTTCCAAGTAGCTTGAACATTTAATGAGTTGAAAGCGACGACGACCAACATCAAAATTTCACGGATTAAATTCATAACTGATGGGATTTTTTCTGATCTCTGTTCAATCGTTGTACATTATATCTTTTTATTATTATTTTTTTTGTGCTTGGCATGATTGCAGGCCCTGCCGATGAAATTTGGGAACAATTTGAGAATTATATTACCTCAGAATGTGGTTCTCAAGGGTCCTGGTGGCTGTACATGGTGTGTAGGACTTAGTGCAAAGAAGGGAACTTTGTTTTTCAAAGATGGTTGGCGCAAGTTTGTGATGGATCATTCCTTGCAAAATGGTGATATGCTTCTCTTCAAGTACTGCGTTGGGAATTCTCATTTTGATGTCTCAGTGTTTGATACAAAGACCCAATGCGAGAAAGAAGCTTCCTACTTTGTTATCAGTAGTGGAGAATCTGGAGATATAGCTGATGGAAGCATGAATGCAAAATGTGTTGAAGACGTCTATTGGACTAATTTTCGGTCAATCAACTTCTTAGTTGGGTATACTGAGGAATTTGTAAGTTCTTAAAGCAAAACGTTAATGTCTTATTATCTTGTTTTCGTGTTTGTTTATGTTTCAGTGCACAACATCCTCGTCAGGAGTTAGGTGTTAAAGATTGTGATCTAAATTTGCAGGTTCTTCCTTCAAAATTTTGTTACAAAATGAGAGAGAATGTCCTATCTGAAATCGCAATTCTTAAAGGTCCAAGCGGTTCTGCTTGGAATGTTAGACTGTTTAGGAATGATGATCGTGTGCTTCTAAAAGATGGTTGGCAAGAATTTGCCAAATATCATTCTCTGGAATTTAGTGATCTACTGATTTTTCGGTACAATGTGGGTACGTCTTGCTTTGACGTCTTGGTATTTGATGGAGAATCAATGTGTGAGAAGGAGGTTACATACCTTGGCGGAGAATGTGTGAATCCAGAAGATCTAATTGTCTTCTCTGCAAAGAGAAAGATGCAGGAAATTTCCTCTCAGGATACCCCATTTTCAGAGGAAACTGGCTGTAGTTCACCTATCCATCCTAGCAACTCAGGACTTAAAATTACCCCATCACAGAAGTTTCTCAGCAAAAGGACGAACACAAATTCCGCAACCAGGCAAACTTCTTCTCACGCGAGCAAATTGAAGCCTAGGGCCGGTAGGTATCATTAGGAATACTATTTCTTCTTGGCTTTTGGTTAGATGAATATGAACGCTACTTGGATGCATGTAGAGACATGAACTAGCAATACTTCTACTCTGTATTTCTGGTCTTATTAACTTATTTGATAGTACTTAATGAAGAAACAGAAATGCCTGGAACGAAAACTATCAGAATTGATTCCAAAAAAGACAAGGCATTGCAAGCTGCAAATGTAGAAGCAACTGAAGATAGCTTCGTGGTGGTTATTCGGCCATCGTACATCCGCATAAACTTCTGTCTGGTACATGCACAACATGAATTTTTCTATCAGAATTCTGCATATGTTGTAGTTTTGCTTCTCCTGGTACTACGGAATACGTATTACAAGATCGAAACTTAAGTCAACTAAAGACTAGTTTTATGTCCTGCAGGTGGTACCGGCGAGATGGCTGAATTCCCATTTTCATGGAAGATTAAAAGCAGAAGTAGTTCTTCATGTAGGGGAAAGAGAGTGGAGATGCATACTAAAACGTCCACCGAGTGGAGGTAGTGGATTGCTAACAAGCGGTTGGAAGAATTTTGCTGTGGAAAACAAGTTGAGAGTATGTGATGTGTGCTTGTTTAAACCTGTCCAGGGAACAATTCATGAGCCTATTCGTTTCGAAGTGTCCATTTTCCGATCTGGCAAAGACAAG
>JAOQMM010000002.1:1462214-1480036 GCA_027563515.1 Erythroxylum platyclados
CGGGGGTGTTTGCCCCGCTACAAAAAAAAAAAAAAAAAAAAAAAAAGACTTTATGTAATGTAGTGATGAATCATTATAACTTATATAATGTTTTATTAACACCTATATATGCCTCTTTCGGTTTGGTAGGAAAATTAGTAAGAGCCTCTTATTTTTTTGAGACTTTATGTAAAGGTTGCATGAATAGAAATTTTATGTGTTGACAGATTTATTATTTAAATCCAGTTTGTTATTTGATTTTAAGTTATTAATTTATTAAATAAAATTTAAAAAATATAATATATGAACTATAAGTAATTAACGTTTTGAGAGTAAAAGATATTGAATTCTCTTGTAATGTAAGAAATTTTAGAAAATATTTTGATTTTTAAAAATTTAGATTTAAAAAATTTCTCTCTTATATTTCAATTAAAAACTACAATAAAATACACGTAATATAAATATTGTATATAGATTAATAAAATGTCACAATTATAGTAACTTTTTGGAATAAATTGAATTTGAATTGAATTCATAATTTTATTATAAATTAAATTTTATTAGTTTAGTTCGAGTTTAAAAGTTGAATTGAATCGTCCTACAAATAACATTTGATTATGTATTTATTATTATTTTAAACCAAAATTAGAGAGAATGAACTTTATAAAAATTTAAAAATTGCAATAAAATTTTGAAATAATTAAAGGTTATGATTTTTCTAAAATCATAAGGAAGTTATATATCTTTTATCCGGGATTTAATTATCTCTTAAAAATAGATAAAAATAAATATTTCTATGTGCAAGCTAGCACAAGTTGGTTCTCATAAGACAAACACAAAGAATATGGAATATAAAGCGGGCCAAAGCAATTGACAACACCGGAAATGAGCCACAGGGAGACATGTTGACCGCATATTCCACATTACAAGCAAAATCCCACAACAATCCAAAAAAATAAATAAATAAATAAATAAAGGAAACCCATTTCCCGGAGAATCTAGAGCGCATCAGGCGCTGACCATGGCTTCGAAAACTATTATTGTTGTTATTATTTATAATAATAAGAATTTAAGATTAATAATCAAAACGGAGACTCATGGGGTTGCGAGCTCTATTCAGAAATGGAGGATTGGAGAGAGAGAGAGAGAGATAGACAAGGTCACGTCCGTAAGTCACGTGACCAGAACCACATGTTGACCCCGAGGAATATGGTAATGTTTTTATTCCACGCGCGGTTGGGCTCGACAGGTGGGCTTGGCCGTGGAATATTTGGACATCGGGACGAGAATATTGGGATGACTATAATTTATAAATCGGACAAGATAGTCTCATTTGAACGTTTTAGGTCTGGGGGTATCGTTCCACGCGCTCTATTTCTACACGCGCTCATATCTCTTTGTTGGTGGCGTTTGTATACATTTCTTCATTTTTTTTATATACAAACATTTATCTCCTCTTTAATGTTTCTTTATAAACAGACGTCTCTCTGTCTATTTTAATTTTTTTAAGTACTAAAAATTTTAATAACAAAAACGCGTCCTATATTTTAACATGTTAAAAATTTATGATTTGAATTAATGAGATAAAGATGCTATGTTAAATGTACAACTTTACTATAAGAGATGGAGCCTGAAATATAATAATAAGGAACAAATTAAAGGTGGCTAATATTAGTCACAAATTAGAAGTGGTTTAGACATGTTAAGAGGAGATACTCTGATATTCCAGTAAGAAGATTGTACGTAAAGATTACAAGAAGAAAAAAGAAACGACTAAGAAATATCAGAATTAAGTGATCAAGAATAGTATGTCTCTGTTGAAACTTACTGAAGACGTTGTTCTCAATAGAAAACTTTAACATATTAAGATAAGATAGAGAATCTCCAATAACAAATAATGTGTAGTTCTTCCCCTTTAGTTATCTAATATAAGCATTTCCTTGCGTAACTAAATTTATTTTTTGTAATAGAGTTTTGGTCTACCTTTATATATATATATATATATATATATATCTCTTTGTCTGAGAGGTGGGTGTCTATTAGAAACAACTTCTCTATTAGTTAGGATTAAGATTACATATTTTTGAACCTCCTTACACGCTGGATTCAAGGGCACATTTATTAGGTTGTTGCTGTTGTTGTATAATAATTAATATAAAATATATGACTAAAAGGTTAATAGATATTTTTAAAATCTTATTAATATCCAATAAAACTGATAATCTGATTTTACTGTAAATTTTAATTTCAAAATAACTTCTCAAAATATTTTTTCTAAATTATTAAATAGATTAACTCCTTTTAAATTATACATTTAATTTATTTGAATAGAGTAAAAAATTATAGACCAACTAATATTACTGGATTGAAATATTCATCAACTCATTTCTAAAACTTAGAATTAAGTGAAAAAAAAGACTAGGACCAGTTCACAAGTCACAACATAACATCATAAATATTTACCCTTGCATGCCGAAGTTGGGGGTGGGTAATTAAAGCGCGTGGGGTATGAAGTTTCAGAAATGATTGCAGATGGAGTGGCATGTGGGTCAGAGCCCTTAGTGTCGCCGGACACCCCAGCCGATCTGACACCTCTTGGTCCTCGTACGTTATACGACTCCACACTCCAAAATGTTATATATATAGTAAAAATTACTATTTTTTAGTTTTATTATTTTTTAATTTCTTAAAAATTTTAAACTAATAAAAAATATAATAAATCATATATAATAATATAATATAATTATTAAATTTTACTCACATCAAATAAATTTGGTTTTATTTCAAATTATTAATTTAAATAATATATAATAAGTGTGATTTAAATTTAAAAATAAATTGAATTATAATATAAACAATATTTGATTAATTCATAAATGATGTTTATGTATTACGTATTTTATTATTATTTTAATAGAATTTTATTAAATTCTCTTAACCTACAGTTAAACTCTATATTTTTATTAAATAATTAAAAAATAATTAATACTTCTTAAATTAGAATAAAACTCTATGTCTTCTACTATGTCAATTTATATTTGTTGGCGTAATCAAAATCCTATATTCCTATGGCTAGAGTGTGGGGTTCGCACGTGTACAGCTCGATATTTATTGGCAAAGTTCCTACGTGCGTGTCCAAGACTGAATTAAGAAATAAGAAGAAGACTTAGACCACTCTTATATGTCGAGTCGGACACTGTTTGACTTAGACTTTAGGCTTAGCTGGCAACCAAATGGTCGGTTTAGGCTAAGTGTTTAAGGTACACTCCATTTGCAATAAACAAGGAGGTTTATAACTTTTTCTTAGAATCTTTTTTTAATTTTTTTTGCCTTTTTGTCTACAACACAAACCTGTGGGTCAATGCTTATTTGTGAAATGGCATAACCTTAATCTCACGTTACGAGGATAGGGATCTACGTAACAACCTTTTTAATTTTTTTATTTTCTAGTATTAGTCATACAATTTTGAGCGAACCTTAGAGTAATTAATAAGGTTATTCTGTTGTGATTAAAAAATTATAATTTCGAGTCATAAAAATAACTTTTGTAAAAAGACTGTATATAATTGATGATTTTTTCTTAACTTTCTCACAAGGTAGAGCATTGTGTATTAGGGTTTGCCCTTCTAGACTTACAATTATATAAGATATATACTTATTTATATTAGTAAGTGAAATAACTTAATTTTGAGTTGTTACTTTTTTACAAATTTATTATTTGAAATTTCAATATGAAAATTTATCTAAACGATAATAATAATTTAATTCACAATCGTAAAATTTTTATAAAAAAATTCAACAAAAGATGTATTTTTATAATTCAAAAAGATTGAAATTTTGTAAAATTACAACAATAAAAAAAAGGCTCAAAAGACAAAAATATATATATATATATATATATTTGGTCCTAACATAATTTTAGTTCACAAAATAAAAGGGAGAATATTCCTTTCAAAGCCAAAAGGCCGAGAGATCACAATAAATATAAAATAAAACCTAATGAATATTAAAAAAAAAAGAAGAGAATTTAAAAAAGGTCGCAATCCATCAACCTAGAGGAGCTTGGAACAGCAAGAAAGCGAAGACCGGGTAAATTCTCTTCCAAATATTCCATTGAACAGTACTGATTTTTGTTTTGCTGTCAAAGCACTCCCCATTTATCTCTCTCTGCAACTTCCCTTTTCGTTACCTGTGTTCTTAAGTTCAACTTACCCTTTTCACTAACTTTTGGTTTTAACTATCATCCCTAGGAAAAACTTTGTTACTATCATCATCATCTTTTTATTGCCTTGTTTATAGATAATCTGACTAGTACTCTGTCTGCAATTCCTTAACCTTTCTTTAAACCTTTTCCTCCGATCTTCTATCTACTAACGCCATAGCTATCCTATTAAAAGGACCCTATTGCTTCTTTTTTACTTTACTCCCCTCTCTCAATCTCCATGCAAATCATAAGGCACTCATGATATAATCATACAATTACAGTTCCCTTGCTTTTTCAGCTAAGCTCTTCCTCCAAAGTTCTTAACTAGTTCTTGCCTTTCCTTTTCACTTCCATTTGTATTCTACTACTCCTAAGCAGGCTTGACTGAATTAGATCTCCTCATCCCTCATGTTTCCGAGCTCCAACCCTGTAATGAGAACTGCATCAGCTACTTTTCCTGATCTTTCATTGCAGATCAGCCCGCTATCTGTTTCGGATTGTGGAGTAAAGCCAGTGGGTTATGTTGGAGGGTTAAATAGAAAAGCACTGCATAGTGATGGGAGCTCTACTACAGATTCTGGTAGCAGTGGAAGCGATTTGAGTCATGAAAATGGTTTCTTTAACCAAGAGAGGAGTTATAGTCTTGGTCGAAATGAGCCAAGTTTGAGGTTAGGATTTGAAATGGTTGATTCAGGTTCTCCAACGCCGCAACTTCCAAGAAATCCTCACTATCATTACCACCGTCAACCTCAAATCTATGGCCGCGAGTTCAAGAGAGACGGAAGAGTGATCGGTAGTGTGAGAAGAAGCATAAGGGCTCCTAGAATGAGATGGACCACAACGCTCCATGCGCATTTTGTTCATGCCGTCCAGCTTCTTGGTGGTCACGAAAGTAAGTACAAAAACATATTCCACATCTCAATTTTTTCCATGTTTGTTATGGAAGGAAGCATCCTTGCTGTACTTTCGACTTATAAATGCCAACAAGATTACTTATTCCTCTGGCATACGTCGCAGGAGCAACGCCAAAATCAGTATTAGAGCTGATGAATGTGAAGGATCTAACCCTAGCTCACGTGAAGAGTCACTTGCAGGTGGGGTTACGTGTCTGTGTTCAATCTTCATTTCTTTGAACTTGTGTGTGGATGGATAGAGAGTTTTGAGATTCCCGTACTCAGATTTCCCACTTCTCTGAGTTTATCTCTATGCATTCCAATCCCAATATTAACAAGTAGTGGGACTATGGGAATGTAAGACAAGGTGTAAGGACAAAAGGGCATCTACAAAGTAGTAATCTTAACATTATTCAACTTTCTGATTCTTTTTCTTTTTCTCTCATGTGGATGTTCATGCAGATGTATAGAACAGTGAAGAGCACTGACAGAGGATCAGGTAAAAATTGGAATCTTGTCCTTCAAGTGCTATTCCTTTTCCTTCTAGTTTAGTGATGCAAGCGTGAATAAAACTTATGAACCCATTTACTGTTTCTATCTGCAAGTTTTTGCCTCTTGGACTGACCTGAGTCCAGATGAATTATTTTTCTACCATTCTGATAAAGAGTGACAGTCATGGCTCATCAGAAACTGTGATTGTATTTGTAGGGCAAGCACGAACAGATGTGGGTATGAACCAGAAACTAGGGGGGAGAGTAGCTGATGTGGATGCACTGTTGTTTCGTAGAAAAGCTGATACCAACAACTCTTCTAGTTCTCTCAACCCACCACCAACTTCATCACCACTACCGATTTTGCAGAAAAACCAAAAGTGAGTGCTCTTGCTTCTACTGCTGCTACCTTCCCTCTACTATTGGTTCTTGTTTCTTGTTGACTTGTTGTCAGTATCTGCAAACTTATCATCTCCATCATTTCGATATCTATCAAAAATCCCATCGTCAAATTATGCTTTAAAGCAATGTGGTTAGTTTCACACAAGTTAATGCCTTGATTATGGAGTCCACAATATGTTTTGTCCTTGTTCCTGGAACATAACAGGTTTGACCCCTAAAAGTCTCTTGCTTTTGATGAGATCTTAATGGTCTTCAACTAGGGTTTCTAGGGCAGTGAGTAAATGGTGATTTACTTGGTACCTTTAACAGACATTAGATTTCTATCCTTGTCTTCATCACCATTTATGCGGGTACGTTGAGGTCAAGGTCCAAATCTCAATGCCATATTTTAATCCAGCTAAAAAGGCTAGTTATTCCTAATTCCCACCCTTCGAAGAGTCGTGTCTTTAGTTGATGGAATCAGGAACACTCTCATCGTTTGGCTTAAGTTTTACCTCTAGACAATATGAAAAACCAGAAGATATAAACCAGAAATCTCGAAACCCCCCATCATCTTCTTATACTGTGATTCTAAAAGTTTTGTCAACTTCTTATCATTCTATAGACCCAGAAGAAATAAAAGTTCTTTTATCTGTATGATCACCATTCTCTGTTGCTTTTAATATTTATAATCATCATCACTGATTTACTGATTACTGATATCTTGCCAATGTCTTGAATAGGGGTTCGTGGTCATCATCACCAGAGAGAAACGATGAGCACAGATCATATTCTGATGAGGGTTTGACATTTTCTCACTTCAATTCTCATACCAAGGTACAGAACTTACCAATAAAAAAACCAAAACAAGCTAATTTGTACCTAAATCTATGGCTGATATTCTTTTCTTTTATCAGGAGGATGAGGAGGACGGTCCCAAGGAAGCCCTCCATGTGTTTAGTAGTGAGAAAGATAGGTTGGAGAGTAGCTCCTTTTCACCACCAGCTGTGTTGCTTAACCTAGAGTTCACCCTTGGAAGGCCGAGTTGGCAAACGGACTATACTGAGTCCTCAACCGAGTTAACTCTACTCAAGTGCTGATTTACTAACAATTTATGAACACAAAATTTTATTTATCTAATCTTTTAGTTTTTAGTCAATGCCTTGAACTGAATATCTATTTTTCTTTCATGTTGTTAACTGTAATTTTGTCTCAGCTTCTCATAAAATAAGAAAATGTGGTATTTATATCATAATATTAACTTAATCCATTCTAATTTGTCAAAAAGATAAGATTTTACATTGTGAAATAGCTTATAAAATGGAGGGTTAGGCCAAAGATAAGATTTTTCATTGAGCAATAGCTTGTAAAATGCAGGGTTAGGCAATTTAACTTGTTAACTTCGAATTGAACCGATCAGACTGAGCCTGAATTGCCATCTATAGTTATGATTTCATTTCTTTCTCCTTCATGAATGGGAATCAGGATGGACTGGACATAGAGGACGAAAATGATGGTTTTCTGTCAAACGAGTTGAAATTTTTTTCACCTGACGAAGAACCAGTAAAGGACGAGATTGGATAAAATCATACCAAAAAAGAAAAACAAATGTGCATGACTGTATTGGACGGGTTGGAGAGGAAAGTCTGATCGAGTGATTCATCCAATTTATTGTCTTCCTGACATTAATAAAGGGTACGAACAAGTGGCTCCACGGCCCATCCAAACCAAACCAAAGGGTAGTTGTTCAGTACATAACAGGTCAGTTGTACCAGGAGACCTGAAAACCATTTGCCTGCGTCGGTCCAATATATCCCCTGGAATTGGTGAAGATGGTGCTTAATTATGCTACTGAGGAAGAAGGAAGTGTCAGTTCTTTATTTTTGTACAGTAATGATTTAGGGTTGACTCTTAGCCAGTAAAATAATGAAGATGGACCACAGTCAATTCAGACACCCAAGATCCATTAGACAATCCAGAATTTTAGGTACCATCCCGAAGACATTTCCACAATCCTCATTATTACGTGATATCTTGTTATAGATTCGTAACAAACGATGTGTCTGTCTCAATCTCATGCCATCTCCTGTCTGTGTCCCCACGTTTTCCACTATTATCAGTTTCTGTTTCCACTTTACTTCAATTCATGTTCATGCACTGACTGATGTTGAGGAAGTAAAAAACGATTTCAGATGTGTCCTGGAGCCATTTATTTTCAGCTTCTATGACAGTGCATTTTGATTACTAAAAAATCTCAGCTTCCTTCCTTTGTAAAACAATAGCATCAGAAAAGGTTAAGTGTAAGGGTAGGCCATGCAAGTTCTCCATTAGATCCGAACCTTTTGCCATCCTTATCCATCGCTGGTGTTTTGGATTCGGGCTTTCACAGAAAAATGGTTTAGTATAATCAATCTCTCTCGTGGGCCCAAATTTCGAAAAAGACACAAGGACCATGTTTCACCAATACTACGGGCATCACCCCAGTTATGAATCTGATATGTCAAATCTCATTATACTTTTTACAGATACCTCGATTAATTTTCTTCATAGAAGTTGCGTGTTTCATGCCTCACCTGCTTTTCAAGCATCAAACTGTAGACAAACAAATTGACAAATTAAGAAGTAATGGGTGTAGGATCGTTCACGTAAGCCATTTTGAAGCAAACACTATTAGCTGACAGCTTCAATGGATAGTAATTTGCCGGCAACGTTTCTGGGGTTTGACCGAGACTCTATCTTTATATTTCCTAATTGGGAAACAAACTTATCATCTCAAATTGCACGGTCGAATTATGATATCAAAATTACATAAGACTCACACACGCACACACCACGAAAAAGAGGGAGAGAAGAGAAGACGAGAGTTTTCATTTAATCCATAAACACACCTACAATAAATAAGGTTATGTTTGGCAGGGTATTTGGTAATAGAATGGAACGAAATGTAATATTATTCTATAGCTTAAGAGAAGGGTTTATAATGAAATAGGATGAAATATGATAGAAGGGGAGTGTTTCACATTACATCCTATTCCATCCTAAACAATAAAAATGAGTGACCGTCAATTTGAGTGTTTAGGATAAAATGTAAAATGATAAATATGTACTACTTAATATATCCTCAATAATTTTTTATAATACTAATTATACTCTCAACCCTAATAACAAGCAACAATTTTCTAATATTGTTCTATAAAGAGTAGAATAGTCATTCATTATTATTATACATACGTTAAATTCTATTCCATCTATCTTTTAAACAACATTTCATTATATTATATTATAAACCATTCCATTCCTCCCAAACAACAATTTTCTAATATTACATTCATTTACATTCCATTTCAGTATAACTCATTCCATTAAAAACCTCAACTAAACATAGCCTAAGGTTCGTTACACTCTTTTATAGGCAACAAAATACATTAAAAAATCAAGAGTTTTACTTATATAAGCAACTAATCTTTTGGACCAAAATTTTGGTCCAGTCATATGAATTGCTTTAGGAAGAAGCAAGCCCCTCTTTCTCCACTTGCTTTGTAAAAAATTTCGGCTTCCATTTGTTGTATCTCTCCACTTACATGATGATTTTGGCTCTCATTAAATGAAGATGCTTTTTGTCTCTTCCACTTGCATTTGACTACCATTTAATGAAGTGAATGTATCTATCTTCTTCCATATAAGCTAACTTTATTTATTTATTGACATTGCTTCCCTTAAATCAAGGAGGGAGAAATTTATCATTCCCAACAATTTCTTCAATTTGTGAAGCAACTCAGACTTCAGTGGTTTAGTAAAAATATCTGCAACTTATTCTTCAGTGTGATAATAATTAACCACTACTTCCTTTTCAGTTACTAGCTCGCGAATTTTGTGAAACCGAATGTCTATGTGCTTGGATCGCCCATGAAAAAAATGGATTTTTGCATAGTGTTATTGCAAACTTATTATCACAAAATAATTATGTTGGAGCATCTTGTTTTTGATCTAGTACTTCAAGTATTCTTCTTAGCCATACTACCTATATAGCATAACTAGTTGATACAATATATTCTGCTTCAGCTGTAGATAACGCAACCACTGGTTGTTTCTTTGAAGACCATGATATTGTGTCAGTGCCAAGATGAAAAACATACCCTTATGTGTTTTTTATTGTTTATATATCTCAACTCCAATCACTATCTGTGTAACCTACAAGATTTACATAATTGACATTTGCATAAATTTTTTTTTCATTCAAAGTACCTTTGATATACCTAAAAATCCTCTTTGCTCCTTGTAAGTGGTAGGTACGAGGCTTCTCCATGAATCTGCTAAGTAATCCAACTCCAAAAACTATATCTGGTCTGGTTGCAATTAAATACCTCAGACTTCCAATTAAACTCTTGTAGTAAGTTGAATTTATAGATCTCCCTTTATCTTCTTTTAGTTGTTTCAATTTCTCTTCAACTGGGGTGGGAGCTGATTTTGAATTCTCCATCCTATATTTCTTCAAAATATCATTCGCATACTTTCGTTGGGAAATAAAAATTTCACCATTCTATTGAATTACCTTTATTCTATGAAAATAAGACATTAGACCTAAGTCTGTCATGTCAAATGATTTTACCATAGCCTCCCTAAATTCTTCAATCATCTTTGAGTTGTTTCCAGTAAAAATTAGATCATCAACATAAAGACACACAATTAAAATATCACGAGGCTCAACAAATTTAACACATAAAGTATGCTTAAAAGGACATTTTTCAAAATCATGCTTCATGAAGTATGAATAAATTCTTTTTTATCATGCTCTTTGTGCCTGCTTCAATCTATACAGTGCTTTCTTCAACTTGTAAACTTTATCTTCATTTCCTCTAATTTCATACCCTGCAGATTGCTTAACATAAACTTCCTTTTCCAAAGTTCCATTTTAAAAAGCAGATTTTACATTCATTTGATAAATTTTACAGTTATTTTGAGCAAAGAGAGAGATCAAAATGCAAATAGTATCCAATCTCTCAATAGGAGCAAATACTTTAAAGTAATCAATACTTAGTTTTTACTTATATCCTTTTACAACCAATCTGGCTGGTAACTGACGACATCTTTGTGGTCTATTAGATGTCTTTGGCTAGGATACTGAATGTCTGAGTATTTTCTTCTTCATAGCTTTCTGAAATTACCAATAGCCCTTTTTGGGAAGTTGAAGTCCAATCTCATATTCCATCCTCATTAAAAGTTACATCACGACTAATAATCATCTTTTTCATATTTGGATGGTATAATTTATAGGCCTTTGAATTTGTACTATAGCCTATAAAAGTACATTTCTCACCTTTGTCATTCAGCTTCTTCCTTAAGTGATCTGGTACATGGGCATAAGCAATACACCCAAAAGCTTTGAGAAGCCGAATGGAAGGTTTCCTTTCACTCCAAGCTTCCTCAGGTGTTTTTTTATTAAGACTTTTGGTTGGATACCTGTTTAACATATAAACTACACAAGCAATAGCTTCTTCTCAAAATTCTTTAGGCAATTGTTTAGATCTTAATATGCATCTTACCATGTGCATAATAGTTTTGTTCTTCCTTTCTGCTACTCCATTTCGTTGAGGCGTGTATTTGGTGGTCATCTCATGTTGAATTCCATACCGCTCAAAGATTTCTATGCATGCAAGATACTCTTGACCTCTAGTTGTTCTTAATGCTTTAATTCCGAAACCGCTTTTCCATAAATACTTTAAATGATTTAAACGCATCACAAGTTTATGATTTCTGCTTTAGAAAATACACCCAGGCCTTTCTACTAAAATCATCAATACAAGTAATAAAATACCTATTACCTCCATTGGATGGAACTTCAACAGTACACAGATCTGAATGAATGATTTCCAATAGCTTCTTTGCTCTATAGGACTTTCCAATTGGAAATACATCCTTATACTTTTTTCCCATCTCACATGTCTCACATACATGATTAGGAACATTCACAACAGCTAAGCCAGATACAAGCTCTTTTCTTGATAGATAATTTAATCCAGAAAAATGAAAATGTTCAAAACGCATGTGCCATAGCCAATTTGCATCAGATATCACAGAATTTAAGAAAGCAAATTTTTCATGATGAATTTTTAGTGGGAATAGACGGTTAGAAGACATCTTTACTTTTGCAATAAATCTTCCACTCCTGTCTATCAAGGTATAAAAATCATGATGAATCTGCATTTTATAACCTTTCTTCGATAATTGACCCATGCTCATTAAATTATGATGAAGACTAGGAACATAGGAAACATCAGAAATAAAACTATTAGAACTATCCTTTAGCCTAATGGATACTCGTCCTTTTACCAAAATAGGAATATCTGAATTATTGCCAAATTTATCTGTTGTCTTAACATTTTCATCTAAAGAAGAAAATAATTCCTTATTCCCACACATATGACTACTTCAACCAGAATCCAAATGCCAAATATTTTCATGTCCCACAAAAGAGTCATTTGCTACAAATAAAATTTCTATATTATTAGAATTCTCACCAAAATATTGGTACTGATTTTCTGCAACATTAACTTGATAGTTGTTTTGAGATCTGGATCTACAATTAGCAACTTTGTGTCCATACCTTCAATAATTAAAGTAATTAAAATTACATCTCTATTGATATTGATTACCTCGGCCTCTTTTTCGACTGGTAGGCCCAAAATTATTTCCTCCTTTTCCTTGAGTGAATGTTCTAAAATTGTTTTCTTTCCTCTTGTTAAAATTATTGCCACGACCTCTTCCTCTAAAACTTCCTCTACCTCTACCTCTGAAATCTCCTCTTCCTCCATTATTAAAACCACAACTTCTATCATCTACATTTTGATTAGATTCTGCAACATTATTGAAATTTATTAGCCTTATAAGGTTTCTTTTGTTGTCTTTTCTGTTTTCTGCAATATTCTGCAAACATGATTTTCAATGCTTCCTTACAACTCTGCTACAGTTATAGTCTCTGTATCATGTGGCTCTAGTATTGTAGTTACAATATTGTCAAATTTAATAGGCATAGTGCTTAGAATCTTGTCCATCACCTTACTATCTGAAATATCCTTTCTATATAGCCTCATCTTATTGACAAGATCAATAACACGAGAAAAATATTGTTCAACAGTTTCTGAATTAGACATTTCATATCTCTCATATTCTCTACGCAGGGATTGTAATTAAAATTTTGAGCCTTATTTATACCTTTGTAAGCCAACTTAAAGATACTCCACGCTTCTTTGGCAGTTTTAGCATTAGCAATTTCGCCAAAAACTGAATAACCTACTCCTTGGTGAATTTGGGATAACGCCAACTAATCCTTCCTTTGAGCTTTTTCATCAACTCTTCCTTGTAAGCTTGGATCAACAAAACTTTAAATTTTGTGAGCCATAAGGTGGGTCGATATTAAAATCTCCCAGTAATTGTAATCAAGTTTACTATCTAATTTGAGACCTAACTACATAATGTTATAACTATTTGGCATCTCTCACTTTTTAAATGAACCACTCTCTCACAAGTATATGAACACTCTCTCTATTTTTTTTTACACAAATCACTCTAGAAACTAAAGTTGGATTTAACTAACTCTGATACCAATTTAATATCAAAATTACATTACACTCACACAAACACCAGGAAAAAGAGGTCAAGAGAAGACTAGAGTTTTCATTTAATCCATAAACACACCTACAATACATAAGGCTCCTTATAATCTTTTATAGGTAACAAAATACATTAAAAAATCAAGAGTTTTTCTTATATAAGCAACCGTTCTATGGGACCAAATTTTGATTCAATCATATGAATTAGGAAGAAGTAAGCCCCTCTTTCTCCACTTGTTTTGTCTAAAATTTAGGCTTCCATTTATTGTATCTCATGATTTTGGCTCTCATTAAATGATTCTGGTTCTTGTCTCTTCCACTTGCATTTGACTACCATTTAATGAAGTGAATGTATCTATCTTCTTCCATGTAAGGCTAGCTTGGTTTATTTATTGACATTAAGCATATACTTAATTGTTCAAGCTTTCTCTAATTCAATGGTACTCGATACAATGGAGCTTGCTTATCTATGTCTAAGGATCACTATAGCTGGTATCTTGGTTTTTCTTCTCCACTCGCACTGTTTCAAAACGAGAGAAGGAATTGCTAGGACCAAAACAGCACCCGAACCATTTGGGGCATTGCCTGTAATAGGCCACCTTCCACTCTTAGCAGGTTCCAAGTTTCTGCACAGAGCATTGGAAGTTTTAGCAGACAAGTACGGTCCAATCTTTACTCTGAGGTTCGGGATGCGTCAAACTCTAGTAGTCAGCAGTTGGGAGATGGCTAAAGAAATCTTCACCACTAATGACATTGCCGTCTCAGCTCGTCCTTACACAGCAGCAGTTAAACACTTAAGCTACGACCTTGCCATGTTCGGTTTCGCAACTTATGGCCCATATTGGCGTGAGACGAGGAAGATAGCCACTATGGAGTTGCTCTCTACGACAAGGCTGGAGCAACTGAAGCATGTTAGAATCTGTGAAGTGGGAACATCGTTAAAAAAGTTGTACAAGGTTTGGACAGAGAAGAAGGATGTTTCGGGTCACTTGGCATTGGAGTTGAAGAGATGGTCTGGGGATGTGATTCTAAACCTGATTCTGAAGATGATGGTTGGTAAGAACTGTTGTGGTGGTGATGGTAGTGCTTTGGGAGTGTGTGGAGAGAAAGAGGAATGCGGGTTGAAGAAAGCTATAAGAGAAGTTGTGTACTATTGGGGAACGTTTGTGGTGGGTGACACTGTTCCTTTTCTTGGGTGGTTTGATGTGGGAGGCCATGAAAGGACCATGAAGAAGATAGCTAAAGAACTGGACGACACTTTCGGACAATGGTTAGAGGAACACAGGGGAACAACGGTGTTGGACGAGGATAGAGGAGAACAAGACTTCATGGCTGCTATGCTCTCTGCTCTTGACGGTAAAAACATCGGAGGCCATGATGCTCATGCAATAAACAAAGCGACATGCTTGGCAAGTCGACCTTCATCACAGGCTTTATATTTTAGCTTGAACTGTTTCAGATAAAATCCAATTTGCGTAATAGGAGTCTTTTAAGCATGTGTTATTCATGTATTTCCACGCCGCCTAACTTCTTAAAGAGCCTTTTCGGACAAGAGATTAAAGTCTCGTATAGTAACGTAGGTTTTGGTACGTTGGAATAATCATTTTATTCCTAATCTATCCATGATAATAATAAGTTATTCTCTTATTTGATTATTTGATTGAAGAAAATATATAAAATATATAATTCAAAAGCTTACTTATTCTTTAAGTTTGAAGAATAAGTAAGCTTATCAGTTCTCTATCTTTATTTATTCCAGGTGGTTCGGAATAAAATTAAAGACATGTTAGACAAAAATATCCTTAAAAAATACACATAATTACTTAGCTGCTAAAATAATAATAATAATAATAATAATAATAATATAGTTAGTGGGGACTACTTGAATATTTTAGTCTTTTTGTTAGTTATTTCTTTGTCATTCTAAATTTATGTTTTTAAAACAAACATTGACATTATATCATTATTAGAAATTCTTATAAATAAACCAAATTAAGTAATACTCATTTTATTACATTCCTCATTTATACTATTATTAAAATATTACTATTTTATTTCTTACCTATTCTAGTAGGTGAACCAAACATTCTGTAAAAGAAATTGATAAGTTAAAATCTGCAAGCACTTACTCAACAATTTATTTATTAATTTGAATTATTTAAAAAAACGTAATTTACATGTTAATGTAGACTAAAAAATAAAGTTTTATTATTATATAAAAATGAGAACAAAAAAACCATTAACTGAGGTTTTAAAGAGTGCTTTCCTAAAAATCACAATTCAATATTCTGTCCCCTGACTTCTAACATCTTTTCAAAGAGCTTTTATTTACAATTAGAGATAACATTAAGATTCAAATCCATCCTCATTTGAAGTCAATAGGTTCGATACGAATTAATCAAGTTTCATATTAGACTTAAACTTTTTTACAAAAGTTTGAAGTTTCGAGATAAATTCGAATTTGGATTGTTTAACCTAATTTGATTCAAAGTCCAAAGTGAAGAGGACATTGTTTTGTTTTATAAAACTTAAAATAAAAAGAAAAGGAAAAATAATCAAACTAGAGTCCGTGCATAAATTTTTGGGTTGGACATAGATATATATTCAGACCTGGGCTGGGCCAAGCCAATACCATCCTTACTAGTTACAATCACGCCTATAGGGCAAGCTAGACTGAAACTTATATGAAGGAATTCCTGATTTGACCGCAACCTCTCAGAGTTTTAGTCAATTAATGTATTAGTAATATTCATTGGCATGGAGAAGTTGAAAATATCATCTTCCTCAGTGATTGGAGAAAATTACATAACTATGAGTAGATCCTCTATGTTTAATTAAGAGTTTTGTTCTCCATATTTAGCAATCCAATCAACTTAATCAGTCCTTTTCCACGTTACCACAAATTTCACCGTCCTTTTAACTTCTCCACTCACTAGTCGCTAGTTAGGAGATAAAAGCATGCTTTGCTGTGTGTTTGCTTGGTCATTGATGACGTTCAAGTTTTGGTGCCACGGATAAAAGTTTAGTTTAGTTTATCCGTTATATAAGACTCTATTTTGCGAGGGATATAGCTGATTTTTCTTTTACATTTTACAAAAATACTATTTTCTTAATTTGAAGTTATAAACTCGAATTTATAATTTTCTAACTACAAAAAAATAGTTTTATTAGTTGCTTTAAAATTCGTCTCTTTTTAAAGTTATTGGTCAAATTAAATTAATAATACTTCAAATTCAACTCAATTTAACTATAGGACATTCTCTTTGCCTATTATAATATTCTAACTCTATTCTATTTAATCTTATTTATATAAGTTAATGTAAATATATGAATAAAATTAAATATTACAGAATTATAACACTGAAAAAAAAGTTCTGTTCTCCATTTAAACCCAGACATATTATCATGGGTAATCGTAACAGGGGACGTCAATTTCAACACACCCATTCTTATCTTGGAAGAAGAAAGCCACGTTGAAGAAACAAACTCAAATCGTACAACTTGGGTAGTTTTGTATCATTTACTGCTTGCTTTCAGAGCCTTTGTACCTCCGCTGCCTTCAGGCCCAACTTATGTGATTACGGTTCTCCTTATCGGTGATACACCATTTGGTCAAATATTAATCAGCTGTCTTCACGCACATATTGTTGATCCAACATAGCACAACAAATCCCTTCTGTACTCTGCAAACCCCTTAGATTGGACATCATGGACATGAGTCTTGGATGGTTTAGCACCGCCATAGCTGGTCTTTTTTTCCTAGTTCTCTGTTCCGGCTATCTTTTGAACAAGTCCAAAGCTGCTAAAAACAGAGGACCACCTGAAGCCGCCGGTGGATGGCCTCTAATTGGTCACCTTCCACTCTTAGCAGGTCCCAATCTTCTCTACAAAACATTGGGAGCCATGTCTGACACGTATGGTCCAATCTTTAAGTTTCGAATTGGGGTACACCCAACTTTGGTCGTAAGCAACTGGGAAATAGCCAAAGAGATCTTCACGACAAACGACGCGGCTGTGTCCTCGCGCCCCAAGTTCGTGGCCGCAAAACACCTGGGTTACAACTATGCCATGTTTGGCTTTGCACCATTCGGTGCTTACTGGCGAGAAGTCCGCAAGATAGCTACTTTTGAGCTGCTCTCTAATCGCAGGCTTGAGCTACTCAAGCATGTTAGGATCTATGAAGTGGATGTTGTGGAAACTCGGGTTAATTCTACCAATAATAACAAATTCACCTCGAGCACTATTGCACAGGTGAATAGAGTGT
>JAOQMM010000002.1:1500577-1512675 GCA_027563515.1 Erythroxylum platyclados
TATTTATTATAAACCGGTTTTATAGCGGTTTAATACCGGTTGAACCTTTAAACCTTAAACCTTTTACTTGACCGGTTTGCTGTCCCATCCGGTTTTTAAAATATTGGTATTGATGTACATAATTCTAGGAGAAATTTAAGATTAAATATGTTGACATTTTACTTCTAAATATTATGTTAATACGAGATATAAGAAGAAGAATAACATGAACAGGGTAGCCGTCAAATGTTGAAACTAGTCCTGAGGCAGGCTCGGCCCTGAGCAAGGACAGGAAGAGCACCCACCAAGGGCTCATTCATGACCTCCCTTATTTTGCCTCATTTTGTTTTTTACGAGGGACATTTTTTATACTCATAAAAAACAAAAAGAGGCAAAATAGGAGCCTTTTTTCACTTTACCTGGGGCCTATATAACGTTAAGAACAGCCCTATCTTAAGGCAATATGTTGAGATGATTAGGAGGTTTATGGTGTGCTCTAATGTACTTGAGGTGGGAAATGAAAAGAATTGCGTAAGAAGTTGACCTTTTTTGGCCAACGAATGGTTAAATGTCAGGGGGATGCTCTATCCAATTAGATGGTGTCCAACTCTGTCCAATGTCCAAAACAACGGCAAACGAATGGTTAAAAGTCAGTGGGATGCTCTGTCCAATTAGATGGTGTCCAACTCTGTCCAATGACCAAAACGACATCCATTGGATAGAGTTGGACACTATAAAATTGGATAGAATTTGACACTATAAAATTGAGCAGAGGATCTGAGCTCAGTTAAAAGAGCATAAGCAAAATGCTGCTATCGACGTCAATGGTGAAGTAGACTTCTTAGGTTTGACGTCAAGGCAAAACATTGATCCATTTGAGGAAATTGGTCTAGAAAAAGATGTTGTCCCATTTGGGCCATTAGTAGAGTCCATCGGTGCATTGGAGGAAAAGTATTAAATAAGAAAATTAGGGTTATTTAAGGGCCAAGAGGATGAACCTCTTTGGCCCTTATTGTTATCGCACCTTTTGGTGATGAAGTGATGTGGTGGTCTATGTAAGAAGTGGTGAACACAGCATCAACTAGTGCAGAGTGGTTATGATCATGTTAAGACTGAAGACGATGCTCATAGATGAGTAGCTTTGCTCGTAGTTTGTTGAAGGAGATGGGTGTTTTGCAATACTCTATAGTAGTGATGAACAATTTATAGTCAAAGAGCAAGCCATTGAGGGTGAAAAACACAAAATCATTGTTAGAAATCGTGTCTCTGATGGCAACCAGCTCATTGATAGTATGAGAGATGGTGGAGAGATAATTGGTGATCAGTGCGGATCCTTTCTTCAAGGTTTGGAGTTTCCGCTAGAGAAGAGCTCTTTGGGAGTTGGATTGTTGCATGAAACGTCTTTCCAATCGTCGACCCAAAGATCATGTCTTGTGTGGTGACCATGTGCAACTTAGGCAATGAAGGTGGAGAGGGAAGCTGTAAGGTAGTAATAAACCAATTGGTCAATTTTCTGCGATTTAACAAATATTGAAGATAGAGGATCATCGTCCAATATAACTGTTGTGGGAGTTGTTCCATTATCATAACTAAAGAGATCAATTATGGTAAGGGTTGCTTAAATTTGATTTCACCAAATAAGATTGTTTGATGCATCTAATTATATACTTAGGAAATTGATGACGTGGATGAAAGGTGATGTGTTGTGTTCTACCATTATGTGTGCAACTTGTTGTTGGTAACCAGATGCTTTTTGTTTAGTATTAAGGATGAATGAGAGTAATGTTTATTAATGCAAGATAAGTGTGTATTAACACAAAATTAGCTTGTAGGCTCTGATATCATTATTGAATATATAAAGTGTGAATTCTTTTCATTGCTTTATTGTGATGAGTTATAGGAATTTATAGAGGAATGTAGCATACAAGATAGCATTAAATCAGAACTAAATGTTGTTAAGATAGCGAAATAATAGATTCTAAAGTGCCCAATCTCTTAGAGATTTTTTTCAATTCATTACCTAAACTTTAAATTTTACAATTAAAAGACCAATTTTATATAACTTTAATAATTCACTTCAAAATATTAGTTTTGTTAGTATTTTACTAATTTAGCTAACAGACTCTTTTTTATTCATGACATGTAGACATTCACTTAGAAAATTAATTGTTAACTAATCATTCATGTAGGTTAAAATATCTAACTTATAACCTCTTTCACACATTGGATTAGTTGACAATAAATTTTTCACGTGAACGCTTATATATTATGGACAAAAATGATTTCGTTAACCAGATCAGCAAAATATTAACAAAATTAATCTTTTAAACTGAGTTGTTAAGGTTATAAAAGTTTTGTCACTTAATTGAAAATTTTAAACACTTAAGGTACTGAATTAAAGATTAGAAACTTTAGAATTAAGATAGCTATCTAAAATATGAAATATTTTACGCATGTAATCACAGATACAAGAATTTGAGGTGAGAATATAGGTGGAGGAGTTGTACAAGTTATGGGAACGAAAACGAAATGGTTCTAACAAAATGATTGTAGAGATGAAAAGATGGTTTGCGGACATGACAATAAACGTGATTTTGAAGATTATCGCTAGAAAATCAGTCAGATGCGAAATGTGGAAATAAACAACACAGAAGAAATGACTTTTTTTTTGTATTTTTGCATATACGTAAAGTTATATACATCAATTTATTTACAGATGACTCTAATTAAATAATCATATAGTATTAATGTACATAATTCTAAAAATAATTAAGACTAAATATATGTTAATATTTGATTTCCTAATATTATGTTAATACGAGACATCAGAAGAAGAACATAAACAGGGTAGCCGACAAGCGTTGGAACTAGCCTTGAGGCAATACGTTGAGATGATTAGGAGGTTTGTGGTGTCTGATGCTCAACCGTATTTGAGGTGGGAAATGAAAAGAATTGCGTAAGAACTTGACCTTCTTTTGCCAACGAATGGTTAAAAGAGTGAAGCAGACTTTTTGGGTTTCACGCTCAATATTCTTCAGGATTCTGATGCGTTTTCAGGTATCGGCTGTGCCGTTCAGCCTGTAAGCGTGTCAATGATTTTTATCCAAATATTTATCTGAATTTCACGCGTATGTATAAATAAAAATTAATAAAACAGATTAATAGAACAGAAGATCTAATCCTTCCATGTCGACGTCTGATACATTCCACAAAGCGACTTGTCTGATATGTGTCGCATCCTTTTCTCGGTCTTTCCTGGTACTACTTTTTTTTTTCTTGTTCATTTTATAACAATTATTCCATAGGTTATATTAATCGGTGACATTTTTTCAGTTATATTTAACTTATTTTTAGGTATAAAATATTTGGTATGGTTAATATGATAATCATAATATAGTTAATTTTTAAATTAATTACTATTAAATTAAAATAAAATACTAATAATAAAATTTATTGAAAAACTAACTAATTAGCATGTTTACTGGTAAGTTAAAAAATGTCTATTAATAGTTAGTTAGATTATAATTATTATACGTTATTATAAATTCATATGGTAGAATTTAGATTATTATGACTAAATGTCAATCACCTTTGGTTCTTTTAGATTTTATCTTTCATCCTTACCTTGTTTATTTTATCCTTAAATTAATTGTCATCCCTTAATTTCAAATTTAGCGTTTTGACTTTTTAGTAGTTATTTATTTCACTTTTATTTTCTAGTTATAATTTTTAATTTTTCGCTTCTTTATTTTAATTTTCATATTTCTTCAAACAAAAATAAAAATTTTATTGTTAACGTCATATTAATTTAACTTTTATTATTGATAATAACTAAGTAAATAATTTTAAATAAATAATTGCATTAGTAAGAAATGTAAGATTTTATTTATAAACAAATATTTATTAATTAATACATTCTAATTATTATAACTAATTTTATTATTTATAATTAAATAATTGATATTTAAAAATTGTTTTCATAAATAACTATTTTAAATAGTTATTAATATAAAATATATTTTTTATAAATCATTATAAAATTAAAAATAATTTTATTTTTTTAGTACCTAACGACACTGAAGAGAGAGGTGAATTAAGTGTTAATAAATTTTAAACAAAATATTTATTAATTTAGTATGTTAAAGAACACAATTTACAAAAGATAAAAATATGATGTAAAATAATAAATTACAACGATACACTTAAAGAATAATGTAAAAAAAGGTATAAAAAAAAGAAACATAAATTGATTTATAGTAGTTTAACGAATAATATTTGCCCATGTCCATTCCTAATGTTCTTCTTGAAATTTTATTATAATCTTCTTTTAAAATGTAACTTTTGTAATCTTAACTATAACTCTTTTTTTAAAATGAAAAATAACTTTTGTACAATCTTTCCTCGACAAAGAGAAACCTTTTATAATCTTTCTTATTGACGAAGAAAAACTGTAAATACCACTTAGAATCTCTCCCAAGTACAAGATACAAAAGCCCAATATAAGCTTATAATTTAAAAAACTATCTCACTTTGTCACTTTGATAAAATAAAAGAGACTCGCTCACTAAAACAATGAACACTCAAATGATTGATAAACATTTAAAAATATGTATAAAGGCAATTGAATGCTTTTCTATGCATTAACCATAAGGAAATATGTATTTATAAGGTTTTAAGATCTCTAGTTGTTGGAACAAAAATTTAATCATTAAAATGGCTAGTTCCAATACATTGGATGTCACTAGGTTATATTTGTCAACTAATGTGCATTTAATATATAATATTTAGTAACTATTTCATATTGAGGGTGAGCTTTAGAGTTTTTGACCTTGATCACATGTTCAAATAACAAAAAAAAACTCCTTATAAAAATACAAAAAGAAGATTGTAAACTCCTTATAAAAATACAAAAAGAAGATTGTGTACATTCCTCCAACTTCAGTAAAACAAAGATTCTTGTATATTGAGTATGTTCATGTTAACTAACTATTTCACATTGGTTGAGTATTAGGATATATTGGTCGATTAATATATCCACTTAAGGGATATTAGTCAACTAGATCATCATATTAGTTTGCTAACGTATTAACAATTAGCTCAATTACACATTTAATTTATATTGGTCGATCACTAATTTTTATTGATCGATCAATCATCTAAAAAGCATGATCTTAACAATTTTAAATGTCCAAACTTGATTTGTCAAATGCAATTATAATTAAAACAACTTTTAAAATATTTTTAAAGAGTCTTTGAAATATCAAGAAACTTTTAATTAAAACAAACTATTTAATACCTCTTGACAAATGAAATGACTCATTTGATGAAGATAAAATATTTATATATGTTGAGTTTTTGATATTAACAAAGTAACAAAATGAGATTATAATTAACATTTAAGAATAACTAATTTTCTTTTGTTAATGATATTGTCGTCTCAACTTCTCCTTATACAACATCAATTAAACACTTATATGACCTTTTTAAATTTTTGGATTTCTTTTTAAGTTTTTAAGTTTTTGAGTCAAATTCTTCTTGAAATTTATACTTGATTTATTACTTAAAATCTAGAAGCACTTACTCAACAATTTATTATTTAATTTTGAATTATTTATTTATTGAATTATTTGAAAGAATATGTAATTTACATGTTATTATAGACTCAAAAATAATGATTAAGAGTTTTATTATTATGGTCTTATTTGGCGATCAACGAATTGCATTAGCAGTTAGCTAACAGCAAATTAATATAGTTGATTTGAACAGCGGATAATGTCAACTATTTTTAAAAAAATGTTTAGTAAAATCAACTGTTTAGTATTAGTTGTTTATATGTAAAATAAATTTTAAGGATATGACTTAATCAAAATAATTTCCAAAACCGTGCATAATTGACATCAAATCATAATTATTTTCCAAAATCATGCATAATTGACAAAATATATTTTGATTCATCCTAAATATATCAAAACATTGTTTTTCATGACTATTCAATAATTCATTCGTCCATAATTCGCCTATTAGATAGGAAATTATACATGATACCTTGCATATGCTTATTGTTATATACTCTTTGTCTATTATTTGGTATCAACTAATGTGGATTTAATTGATTATGTTAATATTTTCTACAAAAATTAAGTTTAATGTATACCAATAACTTCGAACTAATAGTTTTCGAATTTTATGTGAAAACATTAGTTTATTGTTTTAAAATAATCTGGCAATTCATTTCATAGTATAGTGGTGTTGGGATACAAAAAAAAAAAAAGAACATCTACACTGGGAATGTAAATTCAACTTTTTTTTAAAAAATTAATAGATTTCATTATAAAACTAGCTATACAATCTAGAGGACAAAAAGGCTAGCATAATCCAAAATATCTAGATTACAGAGAATTATGGTTCCTAGTAATCCACTTAATCTTGCGATCAGGGGAAACTTCTGAGACCATTTAAACTCGTATTACTCCAATCCCCATTTGCTCTTCATACTCCTTGTCAGATTTGCAGCTATTTCTCTGGCTAACATGGTCAATCTACAATGTAAGAATATATCCTGAAAAACCATCTCATTGCTTCTACTTTCTTGTCTGAATACTCTGCAATTGTGCTCTTTCCATATGCAGTACACCAAGGCTGTCCAACTTAACTTGGCTTTGAGATCAGTTGCATTATGCCCTCTAAGATTCCCCAGCCAAGTAACAGTCTCTTTCCAAGAATCCATTGGTCGGTCCACATTAAGGATAATTTGCATCCAACCCCAGACTTGTCTGGTATACCTGCATCTAATTATGAGGTGTTCCAAGCTTTCCAGGTTAGTATTACATAACTCACAGTTTCTGTTGTTAATGTAAATTCAATTTGTTTGCTTAAATGTTGCTAATCGACAATAATTGATTGAATTTTTAAGATTAGTAAATGAATTTAAGGAATGTCATTTGATTTTTCTTAGTGTACCTTTAAAACAAGCAATTGAAATCCTTTTAAAAGTTCTTTTTTTCTTTCAATATGAATGTATTCTTGCAAAACAATTACACTGTTAAACTATAATTAGAAATTATTGGTTCAATCCCAATTTTATGCTTACGTTTCAATTTACCTTAATCAATCAGTCAAAATTAAATATACTAAAATCTATTTGTCTATGTTTAAAATAAAAAAATTATTTAAATTAATGTTAGAAACTAAACTGAAAAAATGTAGTAGTTATTGAGCATAAAAATTATTTTTAATTATATGAAAATGTAATCCCTTGATAAAATTAGTTTTATCTTATAACTAAATTTAAAATTTTTTAAAATAAATTTGTCTATTAAAATTAACATTAAAATAATTTTTTGACATATTAACTATTTGTAAAAACATTTTTATGTTTAAAAATATTTAAATATAAAAATATAATTTTAATTTAGTGATTTAATTCTTCTTAATTACAAAATTTAATCCAAGTATTAATAAGTACAATAAATACAACTCGAAACTTTCCTGTCTAACCCAATTTTTGAATCTAACATTATAGAAAATTTTGATTAATATAAAATAATTTGGTAACAGTTTTTGTACTGCATAATACCAAATTCAATTATACTTATTTTATTTAATTAAAAATGGAATAATTTTTAAAAATAATGATACTAATATGAAACACAAAATTTTATTAAATAAAAAATTCTAACTTGTATAAACCAAAGTGTTTTCTCAACTTCGAGTAAATTGAATTCACACTTTATGTTTATCTATCTCTATCTCTATATCTATCTCTCTTTCTCTCTCATCTCCTCTCTTAGCAAACTATCAGTGAAATTATTAATGACAACTTCAGTAATTTGTAATAACCATTAGACACAATCATCTTTTTGTCTCTTAATTTCTTAGACGTTGAAACAAAATGCTCCTCATAAGAGCATTTTCAAAAACAACGAATTGGATTCAATTTGTCAACCTAATCAGCTAATTACTAAATATGATAATCAGTGGTTTAATATGGTCAAATAGTTAAATATCTCTCAATCTACCAAAAAAATAACTGATAAATTATTTACCAAATAAGACCTATATAAACATAAGGAAAAAAAACTATTAACGGAGAGTTTTTAAATAGTGCTTTCCTAAAAGTCGTACAATTCAATATTCCATCTCCTGACTTCTATCATTTTTTCAAAGAGTTTTTCTTTAGAGATGACATGTATATTCAAATTCAGTTATCGAAATTAAAGCCTAATCCTGCATAAATATAATATAAGATACAAGATCTTAAGATAGCTATTTAAAATATGAAACATTTTACACATGTTATCGGATACACGAGAATCTGAGAAAGAGGATGTAGAGATGAAAAGATGGATTGCGGACATGACCGTAAATGTGATTTTGAAGATTATCGTCGGGAAATCAGAAGAAGATGAAGAACATAAACAGGGTAGCCTTCAAACATTGAAACTAGCCTTGAGGCAATATGTTGAGATGATTAGGAGTTTTGTCGTGCCTGATGCTCTACCATATTATTTGAGGTGGGAAATGAAAAGAATTGCGTAAGAACTACTTTTTTGCCAACGAATGGTTAATAGAGCATAGGCAAAATGCAGCTATCGACGTCAATGGAAGTAGACTTCTTGGGTTTCATGCTCAGTATTCTTCAGTATTTGGATCGAAATCTTGATACCGTCAAGAAAGCGACTTGTCTGCTATGCGTCACAACATTTTCTACTTCTTTCTTGTTACTCCTTGTTTTTTTTCCATTTTATAACAATTATTGCATAGGTGATATTGATGGGTGACATTTTTCTAATTATATTTAACTTATTTTGAAGTATAAAATACTTGGTATGGTTAATATGATAATTATAATACAGTTAATTTCTAAATTAATTACTATTAAATTAAAATAAATTACCAATAGTAAAATTAATTGAAAAACTAACTTATTCACATGTTTACAAGTAAGTTAAAAAAATTATCTAATTATTATAAATACTAATAAATTCGTTAGGAAAAATTTAGATTGCTACAATTAAATATCAATCATTTTTTGTTTTTTTAAATTTTATTTTTCATCCTTATCTTGTTATTTTATCTTACAAATTAATTGTCATCCCTTAATTCAAGTTTGACATTTTGATTTTTGGGGTTATTTATTTTCACTTTTATTTTTTAGTTATAATTTTTAATTTTTTGTTCCTTAATTATAATTTTCATTCAAAAAATAAAAATACGTTTAATTTCATTTCAATTTAAAATTTATTTTTTTAATAATTAAATATTAAATAAATTTAAAAATAAATTAATTAAATAAATAATTTTAAACTAATAACTATGTTAGTAAAAATATGTAAGATTTTAATTATAATCTAATATTTATTAATTAATATATTTTAATCATTATACTAATTTTATTATTTATAATTAAATAATTGATATTTAAAAAATTCATCAATAACTATTATTAAAAAATTGTTAATATAAAATATATTGTCAAATTAAAAATAATTTTAATTTTTTAGTCCCTAACCATACTAAAAAAAGGGGTGAATTAAGTGTTAATAAATTTTAAACAAAATATTTATTAACTTAGTATGCTGATAAACGCAATTTATGAAACATAAAAATATGTTGTAAAATAATAAATTTTAACGATACAATTAAGTAATTATATAAAAAAGGTAAGCCAACGAATGGTTAAGAGACCACAAGCAAATGCTGCCACCAACGTCTCGTCAATGGTGAAGTACCATTAAGCTGACGAAAAATACCTCACACGTCATTTATAACACACCTTTCACGGGGACCAGTATACTGCCAATAATTTTTTTCTATTAAAAAAGGGGTGAAACACTAGTGAATAATTACATTTTCGTAGTTAAGTTACTTCAAAAATATCCTGATTTAGCACACTAAACAGATTATTAAATATTCCTGTAAGAAAGTGATATTTCAGTGAAAATTTCAGTATAAAAATAGCCAAAAAATCAGCTGATCTGTTATTCTCTCAATAGTGCGTAAAATGCGTACGTCTCATTTTTATCCACTAATTTATGTAAGACACATGTTAGTTGAAAATAGCTTACACACGATTAGGCTAGGGTAATAGACAGAGAGACCTGTGGCCCTTTCACGACCGTCATACTTTTCATCGTCAGGCTTACTAATAATTTGAGTTCTTACTGTTTGAGTATTCTAACACAGGAGCTCTCACTATATAAATCTCCTCCACTGATGCCACTAAGCATCAGTAGGGCGTGGCTAGCCATGGATATCTCTCTTTTACTCTCCACTGACACTGTTTTAACTTTAACAACGTTGTCAGGGCTTCTGGTTTTCCTTATCATCTGGTTGATATCAACAGGTGTTCTTCTGAAACCAGGCACGAAAAGGGCAGCTCCAGAAGCCGGAAGCTCGTTGCCTATAATAGGCCATCTTAATCTCCTTGGAGGCCCAAAACCAACTCATATTGTTTTGGGAGATATGGTAGGCAAATATGGACCGATCTTCACTATCAAGATAGGTGTGCATCGAGCTTTGGTTATAAGCAACTGGGAACTTGTCAAGGAATGTTTCACCACCAATGATATAGCATTTGCCAATCGTCCCAGAACTCTTGCCATGGACCTCATGAACTATGAACGTTACATGTTCCTGTTAGGTCCGTACGACGCCTACTGGCGTCAGGTCCGTAAGATAGCCATGCTTGAGCTTCTTTCCAACCACCGGCTGGAGATGTTCAAAGGTACACAAGAATCTGAGTTGAGAATATTGATGAAGGAGTTGTACAAATTATGGGAACAGAAAAGAAACGGTTCTAACAAAGTGGTTGTAGAGATGAAAAGGTGGTTTGTGGACATGACCATAAATGTGATTTTGAAGATTCTTGTCAGGAAATCAATCGGATACGAGACATCAGAAGAAGAAGAACATGAACAGGGTAGTCGTCAAAAGCTTAAACTAGCCTTGATGGAATATGTGGAGATGCTCGGGAGGTTTGTGGTGTCTGATGCTCTCCCGTATTTGAGGTGGCTCGATATTGGGGGCCATGGGAAGAAAATGAAAAGAATTGCACAAGAACTTGACATTTTTGCCAACGAATGGTTAAAAGAGCATAAACCAAGTGCTGCTACCGGCGTCAACGGTGAAGTAGACTTCATGGGTTCGATGCTCAATCGTCTTCAGGATTCAGGTGCTTTTCCAGGTCGAAATCCTGATACAGTCAACAAAGCGACTTGTCTGGTATGTGCCAATGCATTGTTTGTTCAAGTTATAACAACTATTCACAGGCAATATTTGACTTATTTTTAAGTATAAGATATTTTTTTAAATGTATCATATAACAATAATTTATGTTGGTATGGTTAATCTCGTGATTATAATATAGTTAATTTTTAAATTAATTACTATGAAATTAAAATAAAGTACTAATAATTGATTTTATTGAAAAACTATCATATTAGTACAATTACTAGTAAGTTAACAAATTTATGATTTATTACGGTATTGTTTATAATTTTTTATTTCTATTTTTTAATAATAAAAAAACCTATTTGTAATTAAAAAACTGAAAACAAAGATTTGTAACAGACCTCAGTTCTAATGCTTGGGACAAACTGCGCAGGGTCTTATATTAGCAGGTTCCGATACAACATCTGCCGCACTGACATGGGCCTTGTCTTTACTTCTCAACCATCCTTCAGCGTTTAAAAAGGCCAGAGAAGAAGTGGACATGTATTCTGGCAGAGAACGACAAGTAGAAGAAGGAGACCTGAAGAATATGGTCTATCTCCAAGCCGTAATCAAGGAAACGTTGCGCTTATACCCACCTGGTCCCCTCTCTTTACCTCATGAGTCCGTGGAAGACTGCACAGTAGGTGGCTACCATATTCCGGCAGGAACCAGACTTCTGGTTAATATTTGGAAGGTTCATCACGACCCTCGTGTGTGGTCTAATCCTCATGACTTCCAACCAGAGAGGTTTTTAACAACTCACAAGCATGTAGATGTTCGTGGTCAGAGTTTTGAGTATATACCATTTGGGATTGGTCGAAGAATGTGCCCTGGTGTGTCTTTTGCGATTCGGGTTCTGCAACTGGCATTAGCTAAGCTACTACAAGGCTTCGATATTGCAACAC
>JAOQMM010000002.1:1518674-1538901 GCA_027563515.1 Erythroxylum platyclados
TATTTTTGATAATATGATATGTTTTTATAAATTATTATGTTTATTAAATAACTTATAGCTTATAAACATATACAATAAATATATGTTTATAAAAAAAATATAGTCATATACTATACATATATAATATGTTTAACTAGTTAAATTATTTTTAATCCTAAACATCAATTTATATTTTGAAAATAATATAAAAATATAGATTGATACTTGATATAATAATTTAATATGTGTAGCTTTGATTTATTTAAAGACATTACCATTAATGATATATGTTTACTATACATATACTATACATATATAATTTTTTTTACATGTTCAATTATTTTTAATCCTAAAATCAATTTTAATTTTCCAAAGTATTTAAAAATAATTAAGTTACAAAATCATAGATTAATACTTGATATAATAATTTAATATGTATAGCTTTAATATATTTAAAGACATTACCATTAATGATATAGGTTTACTATACATATATAATTTGTTTTACATGTTCAATTATTTTTAATCCTAAAATCAATTTCAATTTCCAAAGTATTTAAAAATAATTGAGTTATAAAAATATAGATTAATACTTGATATAATAATTTAATATGTGTAGCTTTGATATATTTAAAGACATTACCATTAATGATATATGTTTACTATACATATATAATTTGTTTTACATGTTCAATTATTTTTAATCCTAAAATCAATTTTAATTTTTCAAAATATTTAAAAATAATTATTTTTCAACTAGCACGAGCCACGGGCCCGGCCACAGACTCCGGCCCATGTCCGACCCGTGCCTCGCACTAGTTGGCCCTCGGGCCACGAGCCACGGGCCGGCCCGTGCTGTCACGGGCCAATTTTTGCCAGCCCGCGGGCCGATTTGGCCGGGCCAAAACGTGACAGGCCGGGCCACTAATGCCATCATTAGACCTGGATGTGGCGAAGTGCAAAGTCTAGCGATGAATGGTGTGATCTTAATCTGGAAGGTTGCACCGGCACAGCACTTGATCCAACGTTTTCGTGAACCAAAAAGCTAACGAGAAGACCCTTCCACACGTGGTTGATGTATGCTAGACTTTCTAGTGAAAGCCCATAAATTGGTCTAGTATGCCTCTAAGCTAGGTCTTGGGCCTTTTAATACAACCATACATACATGTGCATTATAAATGCAAAATCATCATTTTATATCCTTCTCTTATTTCTTCCACACTTCACTCAATTTATTTTCAAATTATTTTTAAAAATAAATTATTTAATAAAAAAATTAAATTACATATTTGTTTGTATTTATAAATTTTTATGGATCAATCAATTTATAATTTTTCAATTTAAATTAAATTAAAGTTTATAGAAGATTGAGCTCTACTAATTGAATCATTACTCAAAAGAAAGGTTGGTTAAGAACAAACACAAGGCAAGTAGGGATGGCAAAAAAACTAAGTCTGGTTTAGTTAAGTCCAAAAGATAGGTTCGATTTGAGTTAATCAGATTTCAGGTTAAAATGACCTTTATTTTTAAATTTAAAAATTTTGTTCATATTCTAAAATCTCAATTTTTTATGTATAAAATGATATCATTTTAAATTTTTAAAAAATTAAAAAAATAAATTTTATCATACTTAATCGAGCAAGTCCGAGCCCAAAAATATGATTTCGGGCCATGCATAGAGGCAAGTCATTTCAACCCATAAACCTCACATCAGTACTTGACATTTCCTAGTGGCTCAAGATTCTGGCATGAATAGATCATTACCATAATCATGGCATATACGTGACAACAGTTATCACACAAAGTTGGCTCCCCCGCCATATACTCGATACGGCGCCGTGTAGGATTGGTCATCGTCACAGTAAGCTTTTTCCTGCCAATCACAACCATAAATACGTCACGCAAACTCTTGTAAAAGAATTCACTTGACATGTTCCTGAAACTGGTCCCCATTAATCAATCACTTAAATAATTTATTCAGGCTCCTCTCAAACAAAAGCAATTGCAAATCCTGAAATTTTACGCAAGACCTGTTTCCAGGCTTGCCATGGACACAACATGCCTGTCAGATTCCGAATCCGTCCTGGAGAGGAAACCCAATCAGGTTGTCTCTTTAGCAGAGTAAAATTATAGCCATGGAAAGGTCTGCTCTTGGAGATCCCAATCCCGATAATTAAATCCTGTCGTTGATAGTTGCATGGCAATGGTTGTCATATGTAAAATCAATCGTTTTCTGTAGCCATCGTCCGACACACACTGGCCCATGGAGAACTTCTGTGCATGCAGGGACATTGTCGTCATTTTGTTTTCCTTACGGTATATTCCGTTTTATTATAAACCTATCTTTTTTCTCATTAATGAGATCGAGAAATGTGAAGATAAGAGATTTCTGAACTGTATCTTTGAGTTCACCAACTAATCTTTACTAACTTTGGTTTCAATTTCCGAAAATGCCCCCTGAGACCGTTTTAAGAGACCGCATATGTGTATATAAATACGGAGAGCAAAATCACCGTCTGAATTCTACTATCCGAGCGAGGTCTCTAATTGCGATGTTTCAACCGCGAATCCGAGACAATATCCGGCAGCGTGCCGACCAGGCGGTGGCGGATAAAGTGGTGGTGGCGGTGAAAGCAGAGAAGGTGATCTCCAACACTGCGTTAGCTTGGGCTCTCACTCACATCGTCCATCCCGGAGACTGCGTAACTCTGCTCGCGGTCTTCTCCGAGGAAAGAAGCGGTAGTTCAGTTGGTTTCCGATCTTGATATGATTTTTCTTATACTTTGTTTTTTTACCATGTTGATGTAAAAACACATGTAATATGAAACGTACGCTTTACGTTGTCTAGGTAAGAGATTCTGGGCCTTTCCGAGGTTGGCCGGTGATTGCGCGATGGGTCAACGGGAGAGACTTCCCGATCGCGTTTGTGAGATCTCCGAGTCTTGCTCTAGGATGGTGCTTCAGTTTCATAATCAAATTGAGGTAAGCAAGATTTAGTTACCAATTTACCCGCGAACTGAAACCGTTTCTTCCTCTGAAAATGTTTTGACTTGTTAGATGATTATTTAGTAGCTACTGTAGTGGTTAAGATGGAGCTGAACGCTAATAGGACAAGTAATAATGATGTGATGTTGATTATAGTAATTTGATACGGATGTCAGAATTTAGAAGGTTCGCGGATGCCAACATGTCATGAGGTCTTTTATCAGATACAAACAAATTTGATCAATGATAGGAATGACATGTGCTTTTAGATGTTTAATTTTGAATATAATTGGGGACAACCTGGGAATCTTGCACTGTGATTTTATGCTATGATTGCATTATTGATAATAGTTTAGTAGCAAATTGCCGGTGACTACGTGCACTGGAACCCCACAACACCATACTTTTTAATGGAGTTTTCGTACACTGCATGTGAGGATTGGAAAACGACATTAGTCATGAGTTTTTAATGAAAATGGATATCGTATTGATTCCCATTTCAGCAAAGATGATAATGATTAAATAATCCATGCAATTCCTATCAGTATGGAATTCTTTCTGAACTTGTGCTGGAATTGTGTTTTGAAGTGATTGAGAGTTGAGTAACAAAGGAAAATGGTAATAAATTGTTAGTATTTAGAGAAGATAACAGATTTATTGAGGGCTTCTACTGATACTACTGCACAAGCACACCAATGACCTGCGAGAATTTAATGCATTTTGATTGCTTGTATAGAATGAGGTCCCCTGTTCATCTTACTATTAGGTGCATGTGAGCTCTAATCTGTTCTAATTCACCGCATCAGCTTCCTTTTATGAAAACTAATCAAGATGGCTGTTATTGTAGGTTGGAGTGAGGGTCAAGGTGGTGTCAGGTACAACTGGAAGCGCTGTGGCAGTTGAAGCAAAGCGCAACAGAGCCAACTGGGTTGTCGTGGACAAGTAATTACAACTAAAAAAGTATTATTTCTTATTTCTAAACCAGAGTGACAAAATTGGTTGGTCGTTTTCTCCATATCTTCTTTTCCACTTTGAAAACTTACTTGATGAAGAAGGTGGCTGCTAATCTAGCTGGGCTTCTTCAATAGAAACTTGTCTTGTTTGTAAAATTCTTTGCTGTCTATACGTTATCATTACTTCTGATTTTATCTGGTTGTTTAAAGAGTGTGTATAATGTCTTGTACAAGTTAAAAATTCCAGTTAAACTTGGCTGACATGTCGATTAAATTTAATAGTTTGATCATTTTCTATTTTAACTTTTAGCAGACCTTCGAGACATTCTTCGTTTGTTTTGTTAACCAATATGTGATTTTTATTTCCCACAGAAAATTAAAACAGGAGCTAAAGCATTGCTTAGAGGAATTGCATTGCAATATAATGGTAATGAAAGGTTCTCAACCAAAAATCCTTAGGCTTAATTTGGGATGCTCAGATGAAGTCCAAACTCCATACTATTCTGCTGCACCTTCACCAGAGAAGGATATCAACACGATCAAAGAGCACAGGATGAAGCATTCCACTCCAGTGAGCAGCCCTGAAGAGCCAGGTTATTCCAGCTCAAGAAGTTTGGGAAGTTCATTATCAAGTTCTGATTCCCCTCTGCCACTCATTCTTGTATACGAGCAAAATCCTCTTTTTGAAGGACCTAATAAAGGAAAATACAGTTTAGGAAAAGATGGTTCTGAATGTGAAGGCCTGCTGACAACCTTAGACTCTAAAAGGGCAAGTCTTATTTCTTCAGCGACAAATGCAGTTATGTCTTCAGCTAATAATCAGAAGAGTGTTTTCTGGATTGCTCAGAACCACATAGTTGATAAAAAGACCCCGTTATGCAAGAAACACAGAAACAATGACGAAGCAAGATTCACTACTTCTAGGACTCTGCTTGATAAGTTTATGCAATATGATCAGGATATTAAGGCTGGACTCGATCCCAATGAGAGCGATGATAAAATAGCCACTGTCAGCTCAGGTATTAGAACCACAGTTTCAATAAGCAGAACTAAATCAATGCCACCTCCTCTATGCACAATATGTCAGCACAAGGCACCAGCTTTTGGAAAACCTCCCAGAGAATTCACTTATGAGGAGCTAAAAGATGCTACAGATGGATTCTCAGATGCTAGATTCTTGGCTAAAGGCGGTTTTGGAAATGTTTACAAAGGAATGTTAAGGGATGGGCAGGTCGTTGCAGTAAAGCTATTGAAGTCTGGTGGTTCCCAAGCTGATGATGAATTCTGTAGGGAAGTCAGGGTATTGAGCTGTGCACAGCACAGGAATGTTGTGTTGCTAATTGGTTTCTGTATTGCTGGCAAGAAGAGAATATTGGTTTATGAGTATATATGCAATGGGTCTTTAGACTTTCATTTGCATGGTACTCTTGATTCTTTTCCCTCATCCTTTGCACAATCAATTATCAGCATATACTGTTTATAACGGATTATTTCAAATACCTGATTCCCAGTATTATTCATCGACTTTTCGAACCTTTTAGCTTATGACAATATACTGCACTTCTCTGATCAACAGGAAACAAAAGAGGGTGCTTAGATTGGCCATCTCGCATGAGAATAGCTGTTGGGGCAGCAAGAGGTTTACGATACCTTCATGAAGATTGCAGAGTGGGTTGTTTAGTCCACAGAGACATGAGGCCTAACAACATACTCGTCACTCATGATTTTGAACCTCTGGTATTCTAAATTGATCTTTGGATTTCAGTCCTTCCTAGAAGCCTTAATTTTGCTTCATTCAGCTTCGCTAACCTTCTTCAAAAGTAATTTTGTGATCTTTATGTAAGTTCTTAGTTTAACGTGCTGACCAATGGAAAAGTTGGTATTTACTCAAAATAAGGGTTGGTGCTTTTGTCTTAAGTAGAAGCACTAACCTGAAGAGAATACTGCTTTATCTTGCTTGCGTCAGTTTGTGGTGCATCACGCTTTATTGTTCCACTTTTCACTGGCCACTGATACTAGACTTTGTTTTAGGTGGCTGATTTTGGGCTTGTCAGGTGGAAGTCAGAATGGAATATCAGTACTGAATATCGCGTTATTGGGACTTCTGGGTAACAAATCCTGCTTTGTTCTCATTGTCTGAAAATGATTTTGTCAGTTGCTGACTCTGTGAAACTGATTTTCTTCTTAAGTTGTTGTAGCACAAGCACCTGTTAAATATCATTCAAATCGGATAGAAAGTGCAGTCCACTTATAAACTCTCCTACAATTTCTCACACCAGGTATCTTGCACCAGAGTATGTAGATGGTGGAATCATCACAGAGAAAGTTGACGTATATGCATTTGGAGTGGTTTTGTTAGAGCTAATGACAGGTCGAAGAATTAATGATTTGCAACTCTACAAGGAGCAGCATTTCTTATCCGAACGGTTTCACATGTTAGCTAGATTAGAACCAAGCCATGCCTTGTCAGACCTATATCAATTACTGGATCCTGGCTTACTATCAAAACCACTCCAAGAATATGCCTATCAAATACAGGCTATGAGCCAAGCTGCTGTTTTGTGCCTCTGTCGAGATCCAGAGTCTAGACCTCCGATGTCAAAGGTTTATTACATTACCAATGACTTCAGGATTGATTCCACATGCATATATTTTATTCAACTGTTTCCTTGAAATGTTAAATATCTTTTATCAATTTCAAGAGTTATTTTTCTCTGAAGAGCTGCAAGGATGATTTCTTTCTGGATTTGGTAAAACTTTTAGGTCCTCGGGATACTTGAAGGAGGAAACCCGGTACCTCTGGTCTTGGACTTGAATTCAATTGGTAACAGAAGTGGGCATTTACGTAGTCTCAGCTCACAAAAACAATCTCAACCAAGGAGGAGCCACTCTCGCAATCTTTCACACTGATGTATGATTCTTCTACATTTGGTACTCTGCAATTATAATTTTCTTTGTTATACATGTACAGTGATGAAGTGATTCTGTTCAGATATATACTTCTTGTCATTTGCAGTTTGTGATATCACAAAGCCGATGTCAGGCATGACTTCATCTTTGATTGGAACAATTTCTTTATGTTAAAACTTGCGAGAAACAGAAATGTGAATTGAGTGAAAATGGAAATAAATAGCATCCCTTATTAGATCTTTTCCTCTTTCTTTAGTTTGATTGGTGCTTAAGTTCAGGCTTTTTGCTTGTGCTGAGAAAATATGCTTCACCAAAGACTGGTTGCTTTGCAGGAAGAAAAGGACGATAGAATAAACTCTGTTTCTGTTCTATTTGCCCCTGGAATAAAGGGTTTTTTTTTTTTTTTCATATCTTTAGCTCCAATCAGATAATATGGTATTCTAAGGAATTTCTTTAGGCATGGATTAGGTATAATTTAACTGCCGTTAAGGATGACAACAAGTCAAGTCTTACAAGTTTGATTCCAAAATTAAGTTTAATTAAAAATTTGATTGTCTTTAAAAAAATTTAAATTTTAGGTTGATCAGACTTTAAAAAAAATTAATTTACTTATAAAAATTTAGTTTATTAAACTTAAGTTTATTGTGAATTCAATCTAATTAAATTTTATTAGTTGATCCCGAACTGATTAGTTGAAAATCAGTTTTTTTTTTGCCAAATATAATTGCTAATGCGCACAAAACCTTGATATAGAAGTTTTTACCAAATATGATTTTAAACTTACATTCTCAATTTGATTAATTATGCATTCCATTCCAATCCACAGCGCCGTTACAAAAGGCCACTGAAAAATTTACAAACCATCACCGATACCTTCCTCCTCGAGAGCTCAAACCGTCACCAAGCCTACAAATCAACAGCAGAATCTCTATCCACGTGTCGATTACCCACATAAACTTTATAGATAACATAAGGAAAAAACCGTTATTCGTATTTACACACGTGGCATCATCATTCTCTTAGAAATTGATCTCCACCGTGTTGTTGGAATTAGAACCTCCGGTTTCTGCTACTTCCATCGGACGGCCTGGATTCCACGTCAGACGGCGTCATCATGGCCATTTGATTAACATCAGGTGCCATCTCAGACACGCTCCACACCTTCACAGACTTATCAAGGCTTCCACTGTACAACATCCACCGTTTATCACCAAATTTGGACGGCTCACGATCCTCCTCCACAGCCAGACACTTGACGGGCCCAGTGTGCCCCGTCAGCACAGACAATTGAGTGTGTACTGCACCGTCCCTTCTCCACACACAGATGTTCTTATCCGCTGATCCGCTGAACACCAAACTCCCTGCTGCCGCGAGACACAGAACCGCCAACTTGTGTCCGTTGAGGGTCCCGCCGTGAGACAGCTGTTGTTTCTCGCGTTCCCAGTAATGCACCACGCCGTCACTGGACCCACTGTAAACTACCGAACCGTTAGGCGTAACTGCCAACGCCGTCACGGCACAGTCTTGCTTCAACAACGTTTGAGCCAGGGAATGTTTTGTCCTTTTGCCTTGCGGCTCTCGCTTCCACACCTTCACGGTTCCGTCAGCTGAGCCGGTGAATACCAGCCCTTCGACGCTTGCCACGACGGAGTTGACGGCATCGTCGTGGGCATGTACTGATTCCAGGCATTTTGAGTCGGAGATTCTCCAGACCTTGAAGGTTCGGTCCCAGGAAGCGGAGTACAAGAGGTTGTTGTCATCGTTTAAGCTTAAGCACGAGATAGCATCGGAATGTTTGATCCAGAGAGCGGTACGGCGGTTCCGAACGTGGACGTAATTGCTTGGTTTCATTGAACTCTTGAAGATGTCTTTTAACGTTGGTAACGTACCGTGTCTTTTGTGTACGTTTGGAGTCTTAGCAGACACCTTCCAAACTCTTATATTGCCGTCCTGATGACCCGTGAAAATCTTCTCACCGGAGATTATTATAGCCTTCACCAACCCACTGCTAGACTTGAAACCAGAGAACTCTTTCAGATCTTTCCAAACACGAATGTTTTTGCTGTCAGAGCCCGTGTAGAGAAGATCTTTAGTAGCAGCGAGCGAGTAAATGTGACCCTCTTCACGAACAAGCGAGCCAATGAGTGCATTCTGAGGAAAGCTGTCCTCCATAGAAGCGGTACTCCATGAAGTTTTGGTAAAAGGAGTACTGGTTTGGTTCCATGGGGACATAGTCATTGGAGACCCTTCGCAGCTAAGCCTGTTATGCTCAAACATTCCAGGACCTGCGGAGGCACTACTGCTACGGATATTAAAATCATCTTCATGAGCGGTGGATGAAAGATTGGGATCGGAATGCGTCGTGTTGTTGTGTTTGGATTTGGATAAGCCATTACCAGTGTTCACAAACATGGTGCCAATCCTTCCTCCTCCGTCTCGCATTCCAATTAACAAGTCACCACCCTTAATTTTCTTTCAGAAAGATTATCAATTTGGAAGAAATAAGAACAGAGAATTAATCGGAGAGGTGAAATCGATTGAGAGAATGACAAACTGGCCTCAGCCTGCAGAGGTTATGAAATTAAACTAAAAGGACGTCGGGGACATGGGCTTTTGCCACGTGTCCCCGCTCTACGTTTATTGTTTATAGTTTATAAAGTTGCCTTGCAAAATGCAAATGCAAATGGAGATTGTGTTCGACCCTTGTTCTGTTTTAAACCCAAAACATTTAGTGCTACGGTAGTTTGGTTGGTTGCTCTCTAATTACTATTATTGGCTTGTGTTCTACACTCTCTCATTTTTTGGTTATAAATTTTTTTACTAAATTTACTTTTTTATGTAAATTTAGATAATAACATGTAAAAAGTAAGAGGATGTGAATTTTGATCTAGTCATATGCTGCCAGGTTACATTACCAAATTCAACCAAGTATCTTACACTATATATGGTTATGATATTTTGTTATCTCTATCTTAAGGATAAAAGGGGCACTTGTTTAAGACCCACTTTTGAGGTACTTCTATTTTGTCTCATTTTATTTAATATTTATAAAGAACAAAAAGAGATAAAATAGGAAGTTTTTTTTTTCCCCTTACCTAGGACCTATAAAATGTTAAGAAGGGCTCTGATTCTATTGCATTAGCTCGTATATCACTCTAATGTTAATGTCATCAATGTACTCATATGTTATTAATTTCAATTGTAAGATGATGGGTATCTTAGAAGAGTCAATTTGAATTGGCCATGCCACTAAAGTGTACTACATACCAAAATCGATAAAAGGTAGTGCGTGACCACGTACATGATTGAATATAAATCGGTAAAAGAATAGAACCCTTTAGAAAAGGAGTCCATGGCTTAACCCAAACCGGTGAATGTGGAACTTGAAAACGACCACCATATGATCATAATTGCTCTTGGTTGAATGTCATCGCCTTCTATAGGAATTATAATATATCGGACCAAACTTCAAATATTTAAAACATAGGTTCAAATTTATTTAAATTGAATTTAATAAATTTAAAGTTTGAATTTTCTTAGTGACCTAATATAAATTTAAGTTCAAATTTATTAAAATAAATTTTATTTAAGTAAAAAACACACAAATATCATTTGTAGTTTAAGAAATCTTATAAAAATTTCTAATTTTTAAAATTTTCAAGAAAGTTTTTTTTTCTAGTTTTCAGGATTTCGGAAAAACTCATTTTCCTTATAACGATGAAATACACGTAATATGAACATCAAATGTATTCTATTTAATGTTATTTACTTGATAATTTAACCAAACTTTTAAACTTGAACCGAACTAATTAAATTCGACTTAAATGAATTATTAATTTGAGTAAAATTTAATTGATTTGAGTTAAATTTAAGAGGTAATTTGGATTATAATATTAATGAAATTTAATTATTTCACATCTAATATATTATAGTGCATGTATTTCATTTTTATTTTTAAACTGAATTTTATGAAAAAAAAGTCTTTTAACCAAAATTTAAAAATATTTTTTGAAATTTTAAAAATTAAAAATTTTCTAAAATTTCTTAAATTATAAAGAAGTTATATGCCTTTTAACCTTTTTATTTATTGATTACATGTGGGATGTAAGCTTTGGTTTTTTCGTGAATTTATTGGTTACCTAGAATTGATAAAGTATATTGTAAGCAAAGATAGCTTTAAAACAATAAAACCACAAAGAATATCAAGCTGTGATCCGACCTGAGGAGACTGCGACTGAAATAGGCTTGACTATAAAAAGGCCAATGAGCATTATCTTAGCAGGACCCTCCCACCTGAAACACGACGCGTATTGCATACACAATTACAAAGGCACTGAGACTCTGAGACCTCAACCGATGATGTTTGTTTTAGTTCATTCGTCACTTTCCGCATTGACTCTTCTGGTCTCCTCGCGACACGTCCTTAACATTACAAGATCATACAACAGGAAAAGTAGGACTAAAGATATTTGAAGTCGTAAAGTTTCCCACTTAACTATTTAATTTTTTGACTTAAGTTATAATAACGAATTAGGCCGAAATTTTTGTAAAACTCAATTTGAGATCAATTCCGATGAACTCGAGTTGGTTTAGATAGATTGGATTTGAGTTTAAGGTTATAATCAAATTTAATGTAGGTTTAATTTCTTTAAAGCTTAAATTTAAAATTTTTAATTATATTTGCCGATCTAAAATTTAAGTTAATTTAATTTTGTGTTTTAATTTTGTTGAGATTTTAGGTGTGAGTAGGAATTTCATATTGAAAAGAGATGAAACTAGTGAGTGACATATAAGTAGAAAGGACCTATAAACTTAATATCTTAAAGTTTTGGGTTAGAGTGTGGTGCCAAGGTCCACTAGTATATTTCCTCACTAAGCTCATAATGTAAATCTCTTATGAAAGTGAGCTCCTTAGAGCCAACAAGTTGTATTAGAGGCGATGATTCGGCAAGAGAAGAGTATGAAGACAGTAGTCCGATCCTGTGATTGCCTCCCCACGTGAAAAAGCAAGGAAACTCCTGATGGACCCAACCAATAGAATAGAAGGGTTCTTGGAATCTTGGTGACCTTATATACTTAAGTTGCTAAGAAAAAAGCTAGTAAAGAGGTATATAAGTGAAAAGAACTTATAAACTTAATGCTTCAAAAGTTTTGAATTAGAATATGACGTAAATACTGGGTGGGTCCATGATATAAATCTCCCATAAAAGTAGACTCTTGGTGCTAACAAACTTTGGATTTGAATGACCATAAACCCTTTTGTCAATCCTAACGTAAGACTTCACAGCTAGCTACTGACGTTTGTGTTCTTTGTTGACCACGTTGTACATATTGGTTGGTTAGTCTAGTTGAATAGCATAGCTAGTTAGCTCAACTAGTTACTTTCATTTGCTTCTTAATCATTCACTGTGTAAATACTGTTTCAGCTTTGAAAGAAAGTTGTAAGTCTTAAAGTCTCTTTTCAACCGAGAGACACAACCATAAAATTTGGTAGTATGGCTGTTGATGGTATCTTTCTTTACTTTGATGCATGTAAGGTTCCAATAGATCGGGTCAAAACTACCACCTGAAGATTAAAGTTTGAGTCTAAAAGATTTTGATAACCTTAAACTAAATTCAAATTATATCAAATTTAAATAAACAAATTTAAACTCGAATTAATCATAGAACGTCAAGAATAAATACAAAATCTTCTACTAAAATTGTTTAGCTGGCCCCAAGAACTTATGCCTGGCTAAGGTCGAATTAATACTTTTGGAATATACTGTAATTTGTATAAATATTTATTAAGATCTCTTTGAATTAATCAGGATGAAGTGATTTTTAAAATTATCCTTAGCCTGTTAATTGTTGGACATTCTAACTCAATACCATTTTACTATCTCTCTATTTTATTATTAATGTCAATCCTTACAATCTTTATCTTTTACTAAATAAATTAATTTCCATCCCAACAATTAAGTGCTAGAAAAAAAAATTGCCCAACTTGACTCGAAATTAATGCAACGGCTTGAATTGACTAAACTTTGGACCAAAAATGAGTTTTTTTTTAAATTAAGCTTTAAGTCAGGTTCATATTTAGTATGTCAACTCGAAACTTGAAATTTCAAATCAAACGACATCATTTTAAATAAAATAATACTATATATTTAATCGAGTTTGACAAAACTTGATTAATCGAGCTGTACAAACTCAATTGAGCTCGAACTCAAGCTCTGACTTAAAATTTTAGATCCAATCAGAGTTCAAGTCAAATCTAAATCTAAAACACAATTTCATGTACAATTTAGGCTTAGGTAGGTTCAAATTTTATCCGATCCATTGTCAAGCTATTGCTAATTTTAAAATTAATAATTTTAATGCTTTTACAATGTGAAAATGATTTTTTTTACTTTGAAATGCACTACATGCTATAAATTAACTATTTCCTGTTAAGATTATCTTATGTAAAGATTTTGTTTTGGACTAAATGTCCAAACAAGTTTAAACTGTGCCTAAATTAAAAGGCTTATTTTACATTTTGTAATAGCTGAAGGGCTAAATCTAATACTTAAAATGTTCAGTCATTTTAATCAACTTTTGTTTTTTAGTCCGTTAAATTCATTACTTTGCTAATATTCTTCATTTAAACAATAGATTGGACAGTGGAGATTAGTAAATCGAGAAGTAGTTGTCTACAGCCCCACGTCAAGTCGTATTTTATTAATCCGATCCCCATAATTCAATTAAGACAAACCATAGGGTCAAAACGACAACTGGAAGTTGAAAACGACAAGTTAACATCTAATATCTATTGTCATAATAATTTAATATGACCGTTGATAACTCCATGAAGAATAAAGTAATGAAGAACGAAGCACAAAGGGAAGCTGATTATATGAAGAACAAAGCTGATTATATACATAGTTTTTGTTTTCTTCTAAAGGGTAATTTGATTGATAGACTATATTTCTACATGATTACTAACTTTAGGTTTCGGTTGGAGTTATAAGACTGCAGCTCATCTTGTACATTTGAAAACAATTAGTTTAATTAAATTTATTACTTAATTTTAAATCATTAATTAATAAAATAATTGATTTAAATAACGAATGAATGAATTATTGTGTATAACAATTTTAGGATCTATTATGATAGTCAAAGTCAAAGTTAACATAATTCATGCACAAGACTTTCTGCTCTGTGAGGATCGGAGGAGGGTTATCAATGTAAACAGTCTTTTATTTATAATTTTTATAAAGAGATTATTTCCGTAATTCAAACCTGTAACTTTATGGTTATAAAGAAACAAATTCATATATTACTCTTAAATTTCACGCCCTAAACGACCTCTTAAAATTACAAGTTTCTATCGAAGTCACAAAGCAAGAGAAGACTTAATTACTCGTTACAATTATCTTTACATATTTTTTTGACTTGTTTTACTTTTAACCATTATTTTAAAAGTTGCATAGAAAGTTAAACTGATAAAATAAGAGATTTAAGATTTAAAATTTTTAACTTGTATTATAGTGTCATAAAATTGGTTACAAAATGTATAAAATTGAAGAGTTTGAATATGATTGGAAGAAATTGTTTTTACCAATTAAAAAATTTAAAGTTTAATTGTTAAATAAAATTAATTAGTTTATTTTGATTTATAAAAATCGACTAATTTATAAAAATTGACCGATTAGTTAATAAATTGATCATTTTTTAACAATAAAAAGTATTAAAGTAAATCAAATCAAAAAGTTAATAACTAAATCAATATATTGATTGACTAAAGATTTTCACGGTTAAATCAAACTAATTGATTAAGTTTTTTAATCATGCCTTTTATTACATTCCTTTTATTTTTGGATTCTACAGATAATATACAGAAATATAACTATACCTAATCTTCACCTAATGACGCACATTTCCCAACAACCGATAAATTTAGCCTGATTTACATATCTCCTTTAATCTGCACAAGACTTGGATTGGAAGACGAAAAACTAAGAAGAGTAAGGACTAGCCTGTCAAAGCTCTGACATAAGAAGCAACCACCATTATTGCATATGATTTAGCTCGAACGCCTTGAACAAGAAACCTGGAAACTTTCCAAAAAAAAGAGACTGAAGTTGATAAAATGGTGTTATGGTCATTCAATGTGGTTAGGTGGTGTTAAAACAAGTGTGAAGAGAAGAATCTCCTCACATGTTCTATTCCTCACCAGTCACAATCAACACTCCCTTAAAATTGTTTGAAGAAACATCCTTTCTTCGTCTCTATCTCTCAACTATTCCAGGGTGGGTTCTTTCTGCTTCTTTCTTCAAGGCTTATGTAATCGAAACATGATCTTCGAAGCAGCTTATACCGTCATCTTTTTAGTTACCTCATTAGTCTCAGTCGATGCATCTTCAAGGTGTAACCCAGTCTGTGGAAGAAATCATCTTCCTTACCCTTTTGGAGTCTCACCTGGTTGCGTTATTCGTTTGAATTGCACCCCTGATGGTGATTTGTTCATGGGAGGGTTTCCAGTTCAGTTTGTTGATCAAGATAGTGTAAAGATCAACATTGAAGCCAAATGCAATCGTCCTCTTAAAGTCCTCCACACTCTGTTTTCCCACAACTACCAACCAAAATCCACAAACGCCATCCTTTTGTACAACTGTACCGCCTTCACACCCTGTAGCTTACCTGCCATAAGCGTGAAGACTCACTTTGAGACGCTGGAATGTTCACGAGATAGCAATATAAGTTGCTTCAATCAAGAAACTCCCACCAACTTTTTCAACTATAGCGCCTTGGCTGTGATTCTCAGACAGTGTGAATACCTTTTGTCGTCGATATCGGCTGGGTATCTCCCGTTTCCTGGGATGTCTTTGGATGTTCAGGTGATGGAGCTAACATGGTGGCTCCAAGGTGATTGCAAGTGTTCCAAGGATGCCAGTTGTGCAAAAGTCAATGCTTGGAACGGTCCAGGGTATCGATGTCAGTGCAGAGATGGACTAATCGGCGATGGATACATCGACGGTGGTGGCTGCCGGAAAGGTAAGTTTCAGTTGCCGGAACTTCGACTGAGTTATTAATTATAATTAACAATACATGATTTACCTAATTTATAATTTAAACATTTATGATAGATGCATTTTGAAAATTGCATGAAGCAAAACTTTGAGTGTATATATATAATGGCATTAGAAGCCTCTCTCTTAAATACTATTTTCTAACCTTATTTTTGCTCAAAAATAATTTTATTTTTTATATAATTACTCCGCTATAACTTTATCTTTGTCTCAAAATAACATCATTTTATATGTAAGTAAATATAAAATGATGTTATTTTGGGACAAAAATAGAGTTGGAATAGAGTAATTAGGATAGAGAATATGAATCTATGTATAATTAACAAATTTTTATTTTAAATTGAATAATGCAATAAAATTTAATTAAAAATTTGCTTTAAAATTAGAAATTTCAACGATAGGGTCTATAAATTCTAAGTACAAAGTCAAACACACAATCCTTGACCTTATTCTTGTCTCCCCAACTAACTCATCACCAATCCCCATACGCAACGGCTCCCAATTTACTTCTTTGTTTCGCCAAGCCTGAGTTTGAAACGACAGGGAATGGGTTGTCGTTTTTCTTAATGTAAAATGTACTTGCCAGTGAACCAGTACGAATAAATGAGGATAGAGTTAGTGGGTCCTTTGTATAACGTAATTATGTGAATTTGACTTGTCAAGTCAGTAGAAATTGTACCTTTAAATAAACAATAATTAATTTTTATGTAATTTTCAAATCTACGAAATAAAAAGACCTCAGACAATGACGATAAGTAAAGTTAGTGATATATATTTCAACATTTCATAAAAAGTCTAAATAAGTCTATTATATATATATATATAATTACAATATAATATTATTAAAATAGTGCTCATTTCACATTAACGTTATTAAATAAATCCAAGTTTCTTGTTTATGATATTACTTATACTCTAATATTATTAAAATAACACTCATTATATTTTAGAATTCATAATAGAAATAACAATAAGAGTTTATTTAGACTTTTTTATATAAAAAATTATATCTTTAGTTAGTATTTAAAAAAATTATTTTTAAAATCACATTGTAAATCCAAATTATTGAGTAAAATTTAATTTATATCTTAAAAAATATTTAAATTTATGACTTATGTGCTAAAAATTGCTAAAACCTAACTTGATTAAAATTTAAGTATTATTAGTATTATTTTGAAAACATTAAAGTATAATATAGTATATAGATAACTAATTGAATCAATATATCAATATCGATTCAATATGAGATCTTGGAACAAGTTCGACAATAAATTCAAAAATTTTGATGATCTTCTCTATCTTTTATTTAATGAATGGGGAGTTTGCTTTTAAATCATCCTCCCTGCAACCACTTTTTAATATATGCTTCAACATGAGGAGTTTGACTTAATGTTTTATTTCTGACCTAATTAATCATGATTCATTATTAAAAGTATATTGATTTTTCCCAATAACCAAACAATTTTGTTTGTAAATACGACATGTTTGATTGTATCCATAAATCTATTTTCTTTCGTGTGAGTTTTAGTCTTAATAAGAATGTTAGTTCTCTATGTTCTTGTGTTATGATATGAACATACCACACTAATTTGTTATTTATAGATGATGAGATTCCATGGATGCAGAGCCAATTCCGATAGAGTACATGCTTAGACTTTTTGAAAAATTTGTTATAAGACATTTCATTCCTTTTACAAAAGTCTTATATTAGCTCATTGGTTTCAATATATGTCAGGTTTTAGACAGTTCAATAACTCTTTATCTTAGATTATTAACGTAACTTAGTTTTTTAAACTCTTCAGATTGCAACGTTAGAAAGTACTTGTCTGGTGGATGTGGAGGGGCAATTAGAATCGTTGTACTAGTAGGAGGTAATTCTTCTTATCATCTATACTTCCTTTTTACCTCAACAGTTTCTTGACTGGTGTAATGGCAAAAAACAAGCTAATCCATTTCTGTGTAAAATCTTAATGTTTCAGGTACTATCAGTACAGGAGCAGCTTTAGTAATCTGCACATGGGTATGTTATGGTTTCATCAGGAGGCGTTCAACTTGGAAACTGAGAGGACGTTACAGAAAAAGCTCCATAAATAAGGCTACAGAAATCAACATCCCTGTCTATCCCTACAAAGAAATTGAGAGAGCTACGAGTGGTTTCTCTGAGAAACGTAGGCTTGGAACCGGAGCTTATGGAACAGTTTATTCTGGTAAACTGGACAATGATTTGTGGGTTGCCATTAAAAGAATCAAACCGAGAGATACTGATAGTATTGAGCAGGTCATGAACGAGATCAAACTCATCTCGTCAATGAGTCATCCAAATTTGGTGAGGCTCTTAGGATGTTCCATAGAACGTGGAGAACAAATCCTAGTGTACGAATTCATGCCAAACGGAACCCTGTGTCAGCATTTACGAAGAGAGAGAGGTGACGGACTTCCATGGCGGATTCGCCTTGCCATTGCCACTGAAACAGCTCAAGCTATAGCTCATCTACACTCCTTCGACCCTCCTATTTACCATAGAGATATCAAATCAAGCAACATACTCTTAGACTATGATTTCAGGTCTAAAGTTGCAGATTTTGGTCTCTCTAGGCTAGGCAGGACTGAATTTTCCCACATATCAACTGCCCCACAAGGAACTCCAGGTTATCTTGATCCACAATACCATCAACTCTTTCACCTTTCCGACAAAAGTGATGTATATAGCTTTGGGGTGGTCCTTATTGAGATTGTAACAGCATTGAAAGTGGTGGACTTTTCAAGACCTCAAAATGAAGTTAATTTGGCTAACTTTGCTATTGACAAGATCGGAAATGGGCACTTGGATGAGATCATAGATCCTTTGATTGATCTTCACAGTGATGATTGGACCCTTTTCTCGGTGCGAAAAGTGGCCGAACTGGCTTTCAGATGCCTGGCATTTCATAGAGACGTGAGGCCTTCAATGGTGGAAGTTGCAGCTGAACTAGAAGAGATAATGCTTGGCAGACATGCTTCTTCCAAGGAAATTAATGACATAACTTCAGCAAAGATATCTCCTTCTTCTTCTTCTTCTTCATCATCATCATCATCCAATCCCAGTGACAAGACACTAAGCTTAACTATCCAGAAATCTGAATTGGAACATAAGACTTTGCTTAGTAATATGGACTCACTGGAAATCGGAAAAACTAGTTCACCTGTTTCGGTACAAGATCCTTGGTTAAGTGAACTAAGTCCATCTTAATTTCTTCATGTGAATATGATCAGGGTAGCTCTCAGCAGGAACACATTTGGCCCTACCCCACATCAGGAGGACATGCTTGGACTTCTGTTTTCTGTTTGGTGCTCCAAGGGACAAGAACATTGTACAACTCAGTCAGTTAGATTTGTTTGCTCCTTTGAATCTTTGTATAAAAATATCTAGAGTCAGGAAGTTGTTTCCACCATATCTCTAAAGTTGCAAAGAAGAACGTGTTGTCTAATCCAAGTCCCAAGAGGACACTGGCCCACATGTCCGATCTCGTTAATTATTTCGTCCTACCCTCAATGCGGCAACTCTCCGTCATTTTAAACAAACAGTTTAGCAAAATGGACCTTGAAGAGAAAACCTAATTGTGTCTAAACAGGGATGAGATCCTTGTTTCAGAAAATGGCTTTATTTGGTCATTTTCTTGGCAATCAGCCGATCGTATTATTTGTTAGTTAATTTTATTCGCAATTAGCTAATAATTGATTTGACCAATAAAAAATATTAGCTATTTATTAAAAATGTTTGATAAAATTAGTTGTTTAGTTTTGTTTATGTGTAAAATAACGTATGAGGGCATGATTTTAAAACAAATTATAAGGATATGAATATTATATATCTTAATATTTCGTTGAATATTGTTACAAGATTTTAGATTTAGATATTTAATTTTACAAAAATTAAGTTTATAATTAACTCTAATAGAACATATAATGATGATGATGATGATGGTGATGATGATGATACTGGTGATAACTTATGAAGGCATGACTTAAAAAAATTTATAAGAACATGAATATTATATCTTAGTATTTCATTGAATATTCTTATAAGAATTTAGATTTTCAATCCTCATAGTTAGTAATGCAATTAAGGAAAAAAAGTGAATTTATTAGTACCAACATAAATTTCTTATTTATTAAATAATTTATTTAAATTATATAATTTCTAATTATTACGTACATCTAATCAGAAATTGACGTGTTGCCATCTTGTCTTTCTTGCTGCACATTATTGGAATGCAGTATAAGCTTACATGTCTATTCATCTCACCTGAATATAAAGAATTGTAAATATCAAATATTTTATAAAAATCTAATCATTTACGACAATAA
>JAOQMM010000002.1:1597132-1607564 GCA_027563515.1 Erythroxylum platyclados
CGCATGGGAACCATGCCAAGCACCTGACTGGGAGGTGCCTTAACCAGGCACCCCCATGCCAAGCAGACCACGCATGGGGGTGCCTGGTTAAGGCACCCCCATGCCAAGCACCCCTGGCATGGGGGTGCCATGACTCTATTACATAATAATTAAAAAAATTAATTGTAAATAATTAATAATTAAAAATAATATTCTTATATATTTAATAATTAATTATACATAATTAGTAAAAATTAATTGTAACATAATTAATACATAATTAGTAAAAATTAATTGTAAATAAATGTTGTTTAACAATATAAGGGTATTAATGTCATTTATTGTACATTACATTCCATTCCATCCATCCAACCAAACAATGTTTCGTTACGTTACATTATGAACCCTTCCGTCCAATCAAACAACATTTCAAAGGTTTACGTTCCATTCCATTATGAACCATTCCGTTTTGTTCCGTTCCGTTCCTTTCCATTACATTAATTAACATCCAACCAAACAGAGCCTAATGTGTCCTTCATCTTTGCTTCTTCAACCTCCTAGAGACAAGCCTTCTATTTTAAGCTTTCCACGGTTATCTATCACTATCTTACTACAAATTTAATATTCAATTAGTTACTAGATTGTATTTGACATGATGTATTAAAGGCTGGTTTAATAAGTAGCACATCATTAGAATAAAAGAGTATGTGACATTACTGAGAGTTTAAAAGCTTACAACTGATGCGAATTACAGTTTTGTCCACAAACGAAATCGTTTTACAAATAGTCAGCATTCTTTTACATTTTGTACCCCTCAAATTAAAACATGCATTCCAATGTACATATCATGTTTGCATTAGGCTTTAGTTAGAACTGTTTCCTAAACTTCATCTACGAACAAATTTGTTGATTACATGATGTGTTCACTAATAACTATAAGTTCAATGTTATGAGAAACAGGGTAGTTTGGCATTCAACTTTTTGTGATTTAAATAATATTTAAAGTTAATCAAAGCTTAATAGTTTTTAATTTTTTTTAAAGTAATTCTTCAATTTTCTTCTAAGATCTTTTGATTCTTTAATATTACACATCAATACCTAATTTCAATTATTTGATAATTCAAGATTTTTTTTCATTAGAACACCAATGACATAAATCTATATCTTTTAATGCATTCAAATAATTGAAACCTTGGAAGGAAATATTAATATTTGGCTATTAGTTTAAAAAATATAATTTTAATAATATTTACCAAAAACATATATGTATATTTTATTAATCGGGATTTTAATCATATGAAATACAAGTAGATAAAATTTTAATTTCTGATATAGACCTTATTATTAAGGATAATAGAAAAAGTTCGATTCAACTTAAACTTAATGAGCCAGATTTGAGTTGAATAAGTTTTAGGATAAATTTAAATTTTTTAAAAAATTTCAAATTTGAGGTCAAAATTAATAATTCGAAATTTAAAAGTTACACATATTAAATTTTAAAAAATTATAAAAATAATTTAATTAAACTTGATCAAATTTTGAGCTATCCAAATTCAATAGGTTAGACTATCTTCAAAGCTCGATTTGGATTCAAGTTAACCTAAACCTAAACGCAGAATTTTGAGCTAAACTCGCTTGAATATAGAATTTCGGGTTGAGCTCGAATATGTACGAGTATTTATGTTTTATGAAGAATTAAAACATGATTAAGTTGAGTGCTGATTTAAAAAAAAAGATTAATGTTTTTGGATGAAATAATTACATCAGATTAGGCTTTCAGTTTAGCCGGCTCAGCCGACATTCATTGTCTGCGACAGCCTAGAATTTAGATCCTTCTTATTTGGGTCAACGCGTATAACTGTTCGATTTTTTTTTTGGATCATTATTTCAATGTCTTGTCATAAAGACATTACAGGGGAAAAAACAAAAAAACACGTGATGATCCAACAACTCAACGAAACTTTCAAACCATCGGTTTTGGTTAGTTGGCCGCTGAATTGAGACATATGAAAAGAAACTAACATTCCTGTTTATTTTGACCAAATGCCTTGAAAAGAAGAAACTTTAAAGTGAAATTAACATGTCACTGGATAATACTATTAAATTTGAGACTGGCGGTAATAACTTTATGGTAAGATTCGAGCTTTATTGTTTTTTCTTAAACGCCTTTTTATTTATTTTAAAAGGGGTTTTCTAATATTATAAATAAGAAGCATTTCAAGTAAATATTAAATTATTTTAATAAAATATGTTCCTTTGATTAATAGCCGTATAAGCCTATAGTTAAAATAATTAATAGTTTATGTTAAAATAATAAGATGGAAATTTAAAAAATTAATTTAATGTCATAGTACAACAACATTTATTATAAATCTCGTTGGTAAAAATACATTACTCTCCTATAATTTAAGTAATTTTAAAAAATTAATCTTTAAAATTATGATTTTTTCTTAGTAATTTTAATTAAAAATATCCTTTAAGTTTATGTTAAAATAATAATAATGAAGCATATATATTATGGAGATCGCATATGAATTGATCAAATAGAGTTAATTTAATTATTAATTATAATTGAAACTAATTAAATTTAAAGTCAAATCGATAATTTAAAATAGTTATAAAATTATTAGTTCTAATCAAAATTAACTAGTCCATACTAGATTTTAGAATTGGGTTAAGTCCTAGTAATATTTAATCAATATATTTATCACAAATATTTTATTATTATTTTTTAACATAAGTCTAACAAAATAATTCTTATAGAAGTTTGAAAATATATATCTTTATCATAAATTTAACTACTGATTATGTACACAATTGTCAATAAGATTTAGCTAAAGTCAACGAATTCAATGCACAAGGCTCTCCGTTCTGTGGGGGTATGTGGAAAGTTATAATGTACGCAACATTTCTTTTGTATTTTTACAAAGAGACTATTTTTGTAGCTTGAACTTGTGATTTTATGGTCACAAAAGAATAATTTTAATTTTTTATAACTTTCATGTGTTTTTCATTAAATATATATCCTTCCATGGTATATAATAAAGCATTAGTTAGTTATATTTAAACTGTTCAAAGTCTTACTTGGATTAATTAAATACATTCTTAAATTATCCTAATCAAATTTATTTATTTATATTAATTATTTAGACTTCAAGTACTTTGGAATCTTTACCACAATATCCGGTGATTCCCTCCACTTTTTCACGTTGTCACACTTTCACTAGTTTTTCCTTAAAAAGGTCGTTCTTTTGGTCTATTTTTTATACCTCTTTTTTTCTATTTCTTTATTTTTTTAAAGCGTGTTTTTGAATTTTGACAGTTTATAATTAGGATTTATAATTAAATTAAACCCCACATAAACCGCGTCAACCCCAACTTAAACCCAACTGCCACCATCAACACTGTAATTTGGAAGTATAGAAATTAAAAAGAAAGAAAAGAAGAGATAAAAGGTAGAATAACTTCCATAGCTTTTTACACTTTTTTTTTCTTTTGAAGAGCATGGGGTCTTCTTGTAGAAGAATTGCAAGAACCCCATGAACGTCTTCAAATTCAGAGGAAAATAGTAGTTGATTAAAAACCCAAACTGGGTTGTTGATGATGCTTCATCAGAATCAACTTGGGTTCTGACGAGGAAGGAAAGACGGAAAAGTTAAAAGCTTTTTTCTTTTTTTATTTTTTATTTCGTCTGTAAACGTTTACTTGTCTAAATTTGACTTTGAAATTGCGTACAATTCAAGTACTCCGTCCCAAATTCTTAGCGTATTGGCCTTACAATTCTTGACGTATCACTCTACCTGCGAAACAACATATTGAATTTAGAAGAATACCCATTCCTGGAACCACAGATTATCTTGTTATTTCTTTGTTCTTCTTTCTCGTTCTCGTGTTGTGTGAATAATAGTTTATACATTTGTAATCAAAAAGAGAGGGAAAAGAGAGAGATATACAAAGGACATTGGTTAAAGGTTATCTTTTCCTTTAGGCGACTGCATGATTTGTGGCTTTTCTGAGCTGATTGGGATCTAATCTGATCTGGGTCTTTTTCTGCTTAAGACTATTTATCCTGCAAGTTCTTCGTTTGTCAGAGGTGAGTCACCCCTCCACTATTTGATTCCTTCTTTTATCGCTTTATAACCTGAAATTACAACATTATGTATATTATGTAATTTATTCAATTGGCATGTTGAGCTGGAAGAATATCTGTCTTTATCTTTCCATTGCATTTATACAAAAGCTTAGACATTAACTTGGGCTGGTAACAACTTCTTTGTTTGTAATCGAAATGTCCTGGAGCAGAACAATGCAAGGTTTGCGTTCTTTGTTTTACCATGACTTTATAGAAAGATTTGATACAGCAAGAGAAGAAAGTCAACTGCTCCGGTGACGGAGTTGGGATTTGTGGCAGCATCATATAATATGCCCAGTTGTTGGATTCGGGATGGTGTCGTTGATATTTGTATTGGCTTTTATACTGCATTTCCTCCTCCTCCTCCTCCTCCTCCTCCTCCTTTAGGCTTTGTTTGACTCGACTATTCATGCGATTCTCCTTGCATAAGTTGCATTGTATCAACAAGCAAATAATGTTGAACCTTCATTGCTATGGAAACTGCTTGAAAGCCTATACTCTTTTTAGTCCTTATGCACGGATTATTGATCAGGAACGGTCCAAATCTTTGCCATGTTAGTTAAGAGTAGTTAAACTGAACTTGACTGCATTTTACATCCTTTGCTTTATGTTTTTCACTGTTTTGCAGGAAACACATTCATCAACTGTGAGCAGATACCACTGCGGGTGATGGGTTGGCTTAGCAAAATATTTAAGGGGTCTAGCCATAATATCTCAGGAGGACATTATCATGAGAGCTACGGAGACAACCCTAACTTTAATGAACCATCTACTTCTGGGGTATTTCCCTGTAATACTTTCTTAAAATGCCTTTTTTACATCTTCATTTATGCTAATTCGTTCTGTGTCGAAGATGCATCAAGCCACATTTCGTGATTTTTGAGCCTTAAGTTAGCAAAGATCAGTTGAGGAATATGCTAATGCTCAATGACAATGACTTCCTCTTTCTTTGGATCTTGGATTTAGGATGTTTGGATGGAGCAGGAAACTGAAGATATAGATCGTGCAATTGCACTTTCCCTTTTAGAGGAAAATCAAGTCAGGAAAAATGTGATAGGTGGGTGCTCTGGCTGGTAAGATCATACTATATATACTGTGACATTGCTGTTGTGCTCAGACTATGAATCACTGTATCCTGGAAAATCTTCATTCAACATTCAAAATTCCCCTGTCAATCTCAAATCTACAAAGTGATTTCCTGGTGAGACATGCCAATGTCGTCAACCCTTTGCTTCAACTTGTTTTAGGTTTTCTTGACTATGATTTTGTTTAGAGTGAAAATGCTACAAAGCCCCTACAGGAGATGTTTCTTTTAGAGAAAGGAAATTATCATAATATATGTGGTTTTTAAATTGCACAGATTAGGTTAATTTTGATATAGCGTTGAAACTAATTATTGCCATTAATATGAACAAGTATTTTGGTGTCTTAAATCAAATCACTGGTGACAGATAAGGAGACTCAACTGCAAGAAGATGAACAACTTGCCAGAGCACTCCAAGAGAGCTTGAATGTGGAATCTCCTCCTCAGTATGGGCATGGAAATGCATACCAAGGGAATATTTATCAACCCATCCCTGTGCAGTTTCCAATGGGGTTCAGGTACTTCTCTGGTCTAGTACGTGGCTTTTAGATGCATTGAACAACTTTGGGATACTGTATCTGCATGGTGTTTGATTTCTCTCACTCTCTCTTTGCTTCTTTTCACTCATAACTGCAATTTCTGCAAGTACTTAATTTAAGTAGTGTCTATTTAGGCATCATTCATAAATTTTTTTCCTTCACATTTTCTCTTTTTTTGAGTGGTATATCTGCTTTCCATTTTCTCCTTTGTAGCTGTGAATTCTAGCAATATAGTACAAACATAGAAAAGCAAATAATGAATTTGTATTTGGTTAGGATCTGTGCTGGTTGCAATTCTGAGATTGGACATGGAAGGTTTTTAAATTGCCTGAATGCATTTTGGCATCCAGAATGTTTCCGATGCAGTGCTTGCAACCTACCAATTTCTGATTATGAGGTACAAATTTCACTACCAATTAAGTATTGGTGTACTATATTTTATGGCTGATTCTGTAAATCACATGTTTGGTTCCTTAGACAGTTAAGCATTTCCATAGAGTGCATCAGCTAATGCTCCAAGTGTTCGTTTTACTATAGTTCTCGATGGGTGGCAACTTTGCTTTTCATAAATCTTGCTACAAGGAGCGCTACCATCCAAAATGTGATGTTTGCAAGCACTTTGTGAGTATTTCTTTTGTATGAATAGTGAAGACCATTTGTTGTTGATCCTGATGATTCAGCCGTCTGTGTTTCATTTACTTGCATAACTTTTAATTTTACTGCTTGTCGCAATAATGCAATTGTAAAAAGTAATTTTGGTTCTGAGAATCTTTTGCTACTGTTTTTAATATCACAAACATGGCAGTGATGTTACGGATTTCAAGAATTTACCTACCAATTGTGGAAGAAACAATATGGTTAGAGCATCCTATAAATAGAGGGATGCTTATTATACTTTGACAAAATTTTGAATCTAAGTTTTGGAACAATAAATTTATGAGTTGCTATCTTTGCAATTCTTGGAACTAGGAATTATAGTGGGAATCCAAGTTTTAAAGTGGGTCTATGTCTGTGGAGAGAAAGAATGGAGCTGGAGGGTCGGACATCTGAGCATCTTCACAAAGTTTTATAGGAGGCTTCATGCTTTCAATTTTTGAAGTGATTATGGAAATGCCATTTCTTTCCAACTCATTCACATACTTATAAAGTTTGGTTGCTTGGTGAATATGTATATTATGACAGATCCCCACAAACCTTGCTGGTCTAATAGAATATAGGGCGCATCCTTTTTGGGTTCAGAAATACTGCCCTTCACACGAGCATGATTCTACTCCTCGGTGCTGTAGCTGTGAACGAATGGAGGTTAGTTTTGACAGTTATTTATTCAATGCAATTTTCATTCTGAGAGAATCCAAGTATGTTATAATTTACTGCACTTGCAGCCACGAGACACAGGATATGTTGGACTTAATGATGGTCGAAAGCTCTGCCTCGAGTGCCTAGATTCTGCAATTATGGACACCAGTGCATGCCAACCCCTTTATCTTGAAATACAAGAATTTTATGAAAGTTTAGGTATGAAAGTGGAGCAGCAGGTTCCACTACTCTTGGTTGAGAGACAAGCACTGAATGACGCCATGGAGGGAGAAAAAAATGTGAGGGCAAGCACATTGAGAACCTTACACTTCATCTATGACAAAACTTTGTTAAATTAGCGCTGTGGACATTGTTGTCTCGAAGCATATTCCACTTGCATCTGAAATGTCTTTGAGCAAAATAAGAAGGAATTATGCTTTTATTAAACCTTCTATAATGTCATTATATTGTTTTACAATTTCTGCGCTTGTCCTAAATGTTCTTAGAAACTAACCAAAAAATTATATGATTTTATGTTGTATTACATCTTTAAAATAACTATCTCAATACTGAATAAAATCACTACTTTATTCAGGAACATCTATGAATAAAGTAGGTAAAGGTTGTTGTATCAGTATAGATTTCATAATGGTTATTCGCATGCAATATCTTTCCTTGTTCAATTCCCTTTAATTTACCTTCTGGACTTTGAAATTTCTCTCTCCTGGACAGGGTCATTATCACATGCCAGAAACCAGAGGACTGTGCCTTTCTGAGGAGCAAACAGTTAGCACTGTAAGAATATATTTGAGGTCTTCTTTTAGCATTCTGCAGGAATGTGAATTGCTTTTAGATAGGAACATGTGATTGTTTTAGATAGTAGCTCAGATATTTATATTACAGTGGGCATGAATTACCAGATATTGAGGCGGCCAAGGTTTGGAGCAGGAAACCGAACCATGGACATGATAACAGAACCATACAGGCTGACACGTCGTTGTGAGGTGACAGCTATACTGATATTATATGGGCTACCAAGGTATTTCTCATATTTTTGCTGTCACAAAATTGCAAAATAGTACATAGTGTTTCCAACTGTATGCTTACTATAGTGTACAAGGTAATTCTCATCATTAGATGGATAGCGTCAGGGAACATCACACGCTTTTCTTTCTTCATATTCATCTAATCAAGCGATTGACTGGTTCAATTGGAAGTGTACATGGGAATGTAAAATTTCAGTTCGGAACTTATTTTGACATTTGTTCTCCCATTGCATTTAAATTTCTGGGATAACGTTTAAGAGAGAAAGAGCGAGCGAGCGAGCGAGAGCTAGAGAGGGAGATTCCATTACAGAAGGAGCTGGATTTGAAATTTCTTGAAATTCAATTTTCTTGTTCTTCAATACACATCTAGTACCAGACTGGCCCTCAAGATTCGCGGATTAGCAACCTTTACTATCCTTTAAATTCTCCACAATAGCCTGTCTAACTGTAAAGACCTCATGTTTATGTCTGTATATTTGATCGTGATGAGCTTTATCTATACAGGTTGCTTACAGGGTCAATCCTAGCACATGAGATGATGCATGCATGGATGCGACTTAAAGGTATAATTTAACTCTGAAAAATAAAAGACCTTTCTTGGCTATCATAAATATCATAATAACATCTGCCCATTGGTTTATTTTAAGAGCAAAACCTTCCTGATCTTCACTGACCATAAAACCGATCTGGTATTCCATTGTTAAAATTGTCACTTTTAACCATATTTTGGGATCTGATTCTTGATAGATGCTGACTTATTTTATACTTCCTACTAGGTTTTCAAACTCTTAGTCAAGATGTTGAAGAGGGTATCTGTCAAGTGCTTGCACACATGTGGTTAGAATCGCAACTTAGGTCTGGTTCGGGCAGCAGCAATGGTGCATCATCCTCTTCATCTCGGACCACAAAGAGGCAAACAAGATCTCAACTTGAGAGCAAGCTTGGAGAATTTTTCAAGCATCAGATTGAATCAGATACTTCTCCAGTGTATGGAGATGGATTTCGAGCTGGTCAGCAAGCAGTACATAAATACGGCCTGCACAGGACACTTGATCATATTCGGATGACAGGGAGATTTCCATATTGAAATACCTTGAACCTGAATTTTTTGTTTTACCATTCTATTCTTTATTTACTTAGTTATTGCTTGGCACCCATGGTCAAGCACATAGGCATTTGATTCTTTAGAGAGTTGTCTTCTGCGTTGATTTTTTAGTCCTGTGGATAGAGGAGGCATTTTATGGTAGACAATTCAACAGTGTACTTTATACCTTGTCATAGTGAATCATTTATCAATATCAAGTATTGCATAAACAACACTATAGTAGCATAAATTAATCCATATGGATAAATTTTGGATTAGTTGATCATCTTAGTACCAAATCTTGATTGCAAAATTTTGTCAAGTCCTGTATAAGTTGAGCAGATTTGAGTTTGAGTTTATCGAAACAGTGTTATTAAGTTGGGTATGACCCTTTTTCGTAAGATCTCGGGGTGCAGGGTCGCGTGACGCCGGTCCAACTCCTCGAGCTGGGCCTGTTCGCGTTCCTCGGCGTGCAGCAGGAGCATCGCGGCGTCGATGCGGTGGTCGATGGCCACGGCCCCGATCGCGTGCGCCACGGGCGCCAACACCTGGTCGAGGTGGGTGACCACGTCGGCGGGGTGCCCGATGACCCGGGAGGCGATGCGGCGGGCCCGCCACACGGCCAGGTCGCCTGCGTCCAGGCGGGCCTGCAACCGGGGCATCCGGTGCCGCAGCACGAGGGCGTCACGGATCAGGGTCCGGCCGGCGGTGGTCGACAAGCCCACCGCGGCGGCGAACCCGGCGGGGGCGTCCCACCGGATGGCGGGTAGCCCGAACCACGCGAGGGTCTCCTCGTCGGCCCCGGGCTCGGCCGGGTCCGGCGCGCCATCTCCCTCCGGTCCTCCGCCCGAGGTCGAGGCCCGCCACGACGCCCGCAGGCCGTGGTCGGCATCAGCCGGGGTGTCGGGGTGGGCGTGGGCCCACTCCACCGCCACCGCCAACAGGTCCCGCTCAGCCTGATCAGCACGACGCCGCGCCCCAGCCGCCGCCTGCAACAACAGGGCCGGGGTCACCGCCACATCCGCCAGGTCGGCCTCCCTGGCCAGCACACCACAGCCTGCGGCGTCGGTCGAGGTGGGACGGGTACTCATGACTCTGACAATACACCGATTCGAACAGAATTACTAGAGCGATATGTGCGTGGGTTCGTGGGTTGGCTCCCCACTGAGAACCCGGCCCGACCTACCCGACAGTCGTCGCCCGGTTGACCCTGCGCGGGTCGCCCTGAGCTCCGCCGATGGGCCCGGGAGCCCTTCTACCGGTCGGCCGGCG
>JAOQMM010000002.1:1614538-1627899 GCA_027563515.1 Erythroxylum platyclados
AATCACATAATATATATATATATAGGTAAAATTATTAAATTAATTAATTAATTAAAAGGTAAAATATAATATATATATATATATAACTGATAATCTATATATTATTTTTTAGTAGATAAATTAATAATTTAAAGTTAAATAACATATTTGAGTGTTTATACATTTTAATTTATCTTTACTCTTAATTAATTATTAATTATTAATTATTTTATTTTTTAATTGCAATCGGAACACAAAATTTCTTAAATTAAAAGACTTATTTTATCAATTGAACTATTTTATATAATTTATGAACTCTTTTTTATTGGTTTTTGAGTAGAATAAAATAAATTGACTCCTTCACGAACATAATTTTTTTAACATACTTAGTGCATAAATTTTCTTGTAAGAAGGATCATAATGTACGCAATATTCTCTTTATATTTTTATAAAGAGATTGTTTATGTGACTTGAACCTGTGATAAAAAACTAACTTTACCGGTTGCGGCTAACTCTCAAACCAAATGCAGTGCAATTTTATACATCTTATTGCCTCTAATTAGTTACTTCAACCACTAAATTGAACACTATTGATTTTGTAGAGGGTAATTTGTGTTTCTAGCTCTAGTCAAATGAGGGTTGATGGATCATTGTAAGGTAGTGCATCTCCCTCTACCAATGCTTGATGCTGAATTTGAAAAGGATGCCACACGCATTCCTCTTTAAAGAACGAGTGGTTCTCGTGCTTTTTGACTTGGGAGGTGCTAACTTAAATTACTAAACAAGTCTGAGAAGATAGCTGGATTTTGTGATTAAGTTAACTCCTACCAACCTCAAAGGGTATAGGATATTCGAACTTAGATAGTAAAACTGACTTTCTGAAATATTTATTCTCAATAAATATAATTTATATCAATTATAAACTTTAGGAGTATCTTTGCTGTTGATCATTCGTTTGTTTCAAAGTAAAGAAAAGGGCTATTTTTTCTATTTATTAATAAAAATTTTAAAAAAATCTGAAACTTTTGATGCTTGGGTAGCAATCTCTGGCTTCGTATAAGTTGAAGCATCCAACTCGATGAAAACTACGCTGGAGCGACCAAACAAGCTTGTTCTGGAACCAAAAGACTTCAAATCCTCTACTTACTTATGTCTTGTAAATAGCATCTCTCGTTAACTAGAACTCAAAAAAAAAATATATATATATATATATAAAGAAAATTTACAGCCTAACCCAACTCACCAACATGAATGCATGGTTTGCTATTTAACTTAGATTCTCTTTTGGTTTCAATCCAAGATCTGAACAAATTAACCAAGCACTGAACTAAGTAAAACCAACTTTGATTTGTGTACTGATTGTGGCTTTCAAGTTAGGGAGAACTTAATTTGAATAAATCTTTTATTTGCAAAGCTTGAGAGTTGAGGCTAGTCGAGAAGAAATAAAAGGTGTAAATTATTTTTCATTTTTATTTATTTGAGTCAGTTGTTCTTTTGTGACTATAAGATTATAGATTCATATCACGGAAATAATATTTTTGTAAAAAATGGAAAGAGAAGGTTGTATATATTATGACTCTCCCTATATTTCCGCAAAGTGGAGAGTCTTGTGCATTAAATACGCTGACTTTATTTTAAAATATTTTTTATTTTGTAAAGAATTTTTTATAAAATTAAAAAATATTAAAAATGATATAATCATACTTCGAGTTAAAAATGATGTCATAAGACATTTTTTAATAAAATAATTTGATAATACTTTCTAGTATAGCTTGATCTTCTTTATTCACATTCCTTCAATATTCAGATGATGACAACGTAGACAAGCAAGCATCACAGCTAATACATAATTCCACTCTCCTTGTGCTACAGATTAAGTAATTGAACGAACAAGCCATGAAAGACTAAGAACGAAGAGGATTGTCTTCATGGTACGTTGTGAACTGAACAACCTAGGCCGTGTTTGTTTTGTCTTCGTGGTCGTGGGTAGGCAAGGGGCTCGCAGAAGATACACTTTTTTTGACGTAAGAATTGATCCAAAAAGGCCAACCGTGCAACTCAAGTCACGAGGGCATTGCATTACATGGTCAGCACATGCTCAGCTCAATACCTTCCGTCTTGAAAACTCTTCTTGGCCTTGCGAGTAACATAATTATTCATTTGTCAATACTTAAAACAAATTGTTTATTAAAAAAAAACCTCTAGAGTTTTACTCTTTAATGAATCACTTTAGATTTTAGTTGGTGTAAAATGTGAATTTTACGAAAATTTGCTCGGATTTAATTATTATTAATTAGTTATAAAAATACTTGATAAATCTCGAAGTAAAGAAATTATTGTGCTTTAGTAAATATATTACATAGTCAACAACATGTAAAAATTATAATTTTGAAGTTGTTTGTTTTTTTGAAAATTGAATAATAATTGAATTAACTATAAGGAAGCTATGAGGACGATACAATAAGTTCAACATAAGAAAACATAACCGGCTAGATTACAAAACTAAAGACAGAACAAATTACAAAAGTATTTAAAGCACGACAAAGTTTATAGATTTCATCTGTTGTTCATGCCTATGGATGGTGATGAATGTTGGTCAAATTTTGCAATTATAAGGGCTCGGATCTAATTTACGATGTCGTAAGCTAATTTGTACTTATGAACTTCCACATTCCTGTAAATCCTATTGTTCATCTCCTTTCATATAGAATAAATAGTAGAGGTAAAGCCAGTTTTGTATAAGGGGGCATCATTCAACTTTAGATGGGAAGTACAAATAATCCAATTTAGCGCTAAAGTCCAATCATAATTTAAGAAGGCATCAATTAATAAATTTAAAATTCTACTCCAATCCGCCTTAGAATAACTGCATTGAAGTTGTTTTTGGTACTTTGACAAAGTTAAAAATAATAAATACTAATTAATGAATTAAAATTTGAATTGAATCAACTAGTATTTAATTGCAAAACTTTGAACAAATCATTCAATCAATTTATGTTAATAATGTTTATTATTAAAAATCAATTAATTTATTAATTAATATATAATTTTTTCGTAAACTAAACAAAATTTATAAACTAAAATGGAATAATTATTTTTTATTTAAAAACTTTTAATTAAACTTTAATTTTTTTAAATAGGCAAAGATAATCTTCATCTGTAATCCTATTTTAAAATTTTCAATTTTTTTAAAGTTTATTATGCACCGAATTTAAGAATAAATACTTCCAGAGCTAAAAGCTTCGAACTCACTCGCTAAAGCCTATAAATATCTCCAATCGTCATATTCTAAGGCTTTGAATATTCTTTTCTTGTCCTCCTGTCACTTCCTGTATGTGCTTACTCTCGAACAAATGTGATTAGCAAGCAACTTCACGTAATAGAAACAATTTAATTATGTGACAAGCATTTATAATTAGGATAACCAATGTTAAAGTATTCAAATCTTTTAAATTTTTTAATTCAGTATCTAAGCATTATATTTTTGATGATGAAATTAATAAATTAACATTTGCGTGACATTTAATATATATGTCACCTTATTAAAAATAATTTTTTAAATTGAATTATTAAAATTTTTAAAAACTGATCATTCAGTTAAAAATATAAAAGTTCAAACACTAATCAAAAAAGTTCTAAAATTAAACACTTCGTTATCTTACAGTTATACTATCTTCAGATAATAATAGAAACAACCGTACCCATGTGCTACTACGGAGTCCATTTTAGGGGGCCACCACGATGAAGTATCTTTAAAGTGGTGCATCAGATAATTTTTGAACACTCTGATTCTAAGCCCAGAAGCAATAGGACCACATTTTGAAAGAGGAATAAATAAGCACATCCTCAAAAGCAGCTTCAAATCTTAAACAACAGTAACCTGCAGTTACAGGACCACATATTAAAAGGGGAATCATCACATCGTCAAAAGCAGCTTCAAGCCTTGAACAACAGTGGTGTATTGCTTTTTTTGAGATCTAGAACCACTAATGATTTGCTTCAGGTCGCCTAAAACAAACAAAACTGAGCAGAACTTCAGCCCCAAGTTATAGAAATGCTGTCTATTTGTGACAAATGCCTTAAAGAAGTTGAAATATGAACATAGGTGAAGATTTTTATGGTCCTCTAAATGTGGATGTCTACCATTTTACAAAGCCTGTGACCTTCTCATGCCACTCATTCCAAGTTGAAAGAAAAACAGATTCATGTCACTGAGTCAGACTAATCAGTCATCCTGAAACCAAACATTTCACCATACACTGTCACTTATTAATCATCAACACTCTTTGGATAAGAATTAGTCTGACCTTTGTTCTTTGGAAAGTCAGTCCACTACCAACAAGAAGACTTAAAAGCCCTACAAACTTCAACTGTCAAGCATTCTGAAAACATTTTTAGCATACCATAGTTATTGTGCACTGCAGATAAAAGTCGAATACGCCTACTTGAAAGTACATGATTGGCAAGCAAACTAGAATGTAGCATGTAAATGAGGTACTCCATGAAGCCAAGATGAATAATCAGCAATGGTACTACAAACGCACGCAAACCAGTTGATGAATAAGTACTAAGAACTGCTATGAGAAAATCACCGTAGGAGTTTAACCGTGTAAACTATAAGGTCATCAATATGAAGTACTCAGATAATCCATGAAACTTTACTATAAATGATACGAGGATGCATCTTAATGATAAATCAAAAAATGAATTGAATTGAGAGCTAAATTGCTGATAGAACAGCTAGCTCTAAAACCTAAAGGAATCGTAAACTATTCTTTGAATTATGACTCATGCTACAAACTTTTCTCGAAACTGCCAGTCAGCACAGCATTTCGTGGAATAGTAAGTTCCCGAATTGGCCACCAATTGAAGGGTCATGTGATATTCCTTTTTTTTTTTACAAATATTAATGAACGAAAAAAAAGAATCAAGGCAGAGATAGCAATCCCATTTGACATGTTCGTGAAGAATATGAAAGGGAACTAATACAGATGATGTCATATTATGAACAATGTCCTCCACGCCACTAATTGGGTTTAAAATGCACTAATGGATTTACAAATACTCAATGGTGGTTTAAACTGCGGCTGCGTATATGATCTATTGCCACAAAAGAACAAGAAGAACAGAAAAACCAATTAACAGAAGCAGCCTCTTCAAATAATAATCTTGATTGCCTTGCTCCTGGCGCTGACGATATCCATGTCCATGGCCACCATGAAACGAGTTAGAAAACCCATAAGATCCAGTAGCAGAGCCATACATGGCAGGATCAGGATATCCATGGAAATTAAGGTTAAAAAGTGGAGCAAAAAGCCCACCGAAAGAACCAAAAGCACTGAAGTTGACAAACCTAGTTGTTGCCATTGGTGAAAAACCTCCCAACCCTCCCATGAATCCAAAACCATGTGCAAAATTATTTGGATCTGGTGGAGGAGCTGTTTCTGGCCTTTGTCCTGCTGGACGGTTAGGAATGTCAACACCAGGAATAGACTTTGATCTTGGGTCAGCTGATGTCTTACCCCTACCATACAAAGGAACAAGTTTCTCCTCCTCAACCAGAGCCTTACAAACCGGACATTCATGAGATTGCGAGTGAAACCGAAGCCATTTGTAGAGACAAGGCCAGCAGAACAGATGACCACACAAAGTTACAATAGGTTCCTGAGCTAGATCAAAGCATATATTGCATTCAAAGTTACCAGTATCACCATTGCTGTTGTTGCTGGAAAAAGAGGGGTTTTGGGGCGGCCTGCTTGTTGATTCCCCAAACCCACTCGTCATCTTTTAACACAAAATTCACAACTACCCTATAAAAAATATGAACCACAATTAAACATAAATTATAACAATATTGCACCAACTTCAACCCATGAAAACCCAACAAATCCCAAATTACAACGCTCCATTGAAGTACCCATCAAAAACATTCTTGTACCATACAATTCTACCGCCACAAGTTAAAGATTTTCCAAAAGAAATGCCATAGAACAAGGGTTAAATAATAATTTCCACAGCAGTTGAATGTCACAATCCCATCATAGAATCAATATTGAAAGTCTTTAAAGACGCCGACACAGAAACAAACGCCCAAAAGTAATTCCAGATAATTCTGAAAACATCAAGATTTCCTCAGATCTCTAACAAAATCTCGATCACTTTCAACAACAGGTAACCTCCAGACTAACAAGTTCTAGAACATCACTAACCAAAGAAATTATATAAAATAATCGTTAATCTAAAAAGAACGGATTAGCTGTGGAGATAAAACTTCAATTTACCAACCTTGTTAGATAGGTATTGAAGGAAAAAATCGAGCAACCGATCCACGAACGAATCGATCTTAAAAAACAAAGTCAAACCAGAGAGAGCGCCACAAAGAAACTCGTAAATTCTTCAATTACACGCGCTCAAGTTCTTTTTCTTCCGGGCTTAGCGCGATTACTGGCAATTATCTTCTTGTTCATGCGTTTAGTGGCTTCCTAGCCGTCGGATTCATTTCTGTACACTTCTGATTAACGGCTTAAAATTAACTTCATTTCGGTGCGATTCGGTGTGCTGTATGAATTTTGACATGATTCGGTGTGATATTAGGGGCGCACATCCTTCTGTGACGACGTTAAATGAGTTTGACCATCCGTTAACGGCGAGACGATGCTCCAAGACTAAACTCTAAAGAGTTAATTCCAAGGGTTGTTTTTTTGACTTAACACGTGATTTTTTTATTAAAAAGAGCAATTTTGCAGCTGTATCAAATTATTTGTTTATATTATTCTATGCTTATTCTATTTTATAAAAATTTATTTATTTAATAAATAAAACTCTTATAAATTGAATGACTTAGATTGCTCATAAATAAAGAGCACACGGCAGTTGAAAACAAAAAATCTTGCTTCCCTCAAAGTTCACTCTTGTAATAAAAATGAAACCAAATTTGAAAGATAAAATAATATTAAATAATAAAGTTATTCTTCTTCGTCTAATAATTTAAATTTTAATTAAAGAAGAAGTTTATTAAATGAACATGAACTAATTATTATGATTTATAAAAAAGTCAGTTAATTAATAAATTGATCAAATTTTAATAACAAAAATTATTAAAATAAATTTAACTAAAAAATTAATCGGGTCAAAATTTTTGTGATTAAATTGATTAAATCGATTCAATTTTAATTAATAATTATTTTTATACAATTTTTATATTTTAAAAATTTTTAAATGCACATTAATAAACATTGGAGATGACTTAAAATTAATTTTAGACTTTTATATAATTAATATTATTAAACTTGTATCTTAGCTGTTTCAAGTTAATAATTTTAAAAATCTTAAACAAAATGTTAAAGAGTTTGCTCCATCGATAGATTAGAGGGGGTGGATTCCAAGTTAAAAGCATGAATATTTCCAAACAAGGTGATCAAGTTAGAATATATAATATTAAGTATTGGTTAGTAAGAATAAAATGTTTAGCATGAAAGCTGTAAAAATATGGATTTAACATTAATACTATTTTTAGTATAAACAAAACTTAAAATGAGGAATTTTATATAAGTTTTGATATTTTATATATCTATTTATTGTATAACACGCATTTTATAGATAAGGATAAGCCAATAAAGATAAAGAAATAGATATTTTTTATAGTTTATGGTCCAATTTAATTATTGTATTTGTTTCTTTTTATAATAACAAATAATAGTCTCCATAGAATGATGTGATGGCAAATACGACATAGTATCGTATTACGTAGCTCCTATCGTCAAGAGGCGGTGGATGGCAAGCGGTTATGCCTTCCAACATATGGAATCTAGAAGCAATTTGTCAAAGAATTAGAAACGTTTACGTTTTCGAATTTTATTAAACGAAACAGTCGTGTGAAGGAACCACGTGGCTAAGTCAAGATAGCTCCTCTTAGCCCACGAGGAAATCTTGCTTTAAATTAGGATTGATAAAAGGGGGCCAGTCCTGTCAATTTCGGCTTGAGTTTAAAGGCTAATCTGAGACTCGGTTTGATAACTCGAGCGACTCTTATTTTCTGTTATAAAATAATGATATTTAATTTAAAATTTTAAAATTAATGTTTTAAAAAAGAAACTATTAAATAAAAATTAATCAACCCGAATAATTAAACCCAAAAGCTACAAAACCCCGCTCATTATTATCTCTATCTCTGTTCAAAATATGTAAAGGGTATTCCATAAAGTTAATTTTTACAATTTTTTAATTTAAAAATTTAGAGATTTAAATCAAAATTTCTAATTACTTATTAAATAATTTATTTAAAATATGATATTTACCAATTATTATATATATTCAATAATTTAACTCAAGAAAAATAATCATTATTATTTCAACGAATATATAGAAAAAGACTAGAAGTTTGGCACATTTCAATTAATCGGATTATGTCACGATCTGATGGTGCTCTTGCCTGACGACAGAAACCAATTTGGACATTTCCGACTGTCGTTAACAGAGTCAAATTTCTCATATAATTCATTTTTAATCTCATAATTCAACCCTAATCGTTGAAAATTTCGTTTTCCGTTGTCTGCTATTAACATGGGAAGACTTTCATCGTAGCCATTGTTGAGATTTAGTCTAAGATTCGTGCATTTCTTATATAAAGCTAATACCGAAGACTTGTCTGTGCCAGAACATATAGTCCTCGACAGTAACTTAACTGTTCGTCTTCTTTGTTCTTATTCTTCGACCATTAGCTCTCCAACTTTCGTTCCAGACAAGGACAAAGTCTAATCTCCTTTTTTGACTATCACATAAGCTCAACGACCCATAAAAGGTTCAGAAACTGTGTTAAACCCCAAGTTGGCAATGGAAGTATCCGTGACACGAAGAATCAATTATTGGTTAGCGGAGCACCCAATCATCGTAAACTTCCGGTGGAGTCCCACCTTACCGTGGGGCGCAACATGGTGTTTTCTCTTCTCCTCCATCGCCGTCTACGTCTCAGCCGCCGTCACTCTACATCTCCTCCTACGTCTCTTCCTCCGGCCAGACCGCCGTGTGCCACTTGGATCCATTCCCGCAATTCATAGTCTAGCTTTATCATTGATCTCCATTTTTATTTTCATTGGCATCATATTCTCAACCGCTGCCGAGATTCGGGACACTCGCTGGCTCTGGAGACGGACCAAAACCGCCACCGCTTTCGAGTGGCTCCTCTGCTTCCCTCTGGGCACGCGACCCTCTGGTCGGGTGTTCTTCTGGTCATATATTTTCTACCTCTCTCGTCACCTTCACTTTTTACGTACATTTTGTACCATACTCAGGCGTCGTAAACTCAACCTTTTCACACTATTTAACCAGTCTGTCCTCCTGTTAATGTCCTTTCTTTGGCTTGAATTCTCTCAATCGTTTCAAGTCATGGCCATACTGTTAACAACTCTGTCGTACTCTATAATCTACGGGTACCGTTTCTGGACTGCAATAGGGCTACCAGGGGCTTGTTTCCCATTTGTAGTGAACGTTCAGGTGGTGTTGTTGGTCTGCAACTTGGTTTGCCATTTTGGAGTGCTTTTGTTACATTTCTGTAAAATTGGGTGCAATGGGATCGGAGCTTGGACGTTGAACTCTGTGTTGAATTCGGTGATTCTCTTGCTTGTGTTGAATTTTTACGTGAAGATTCATTCAAGGAGAAATGAGGGTTCAACGAGGCATTCGCGTCCTAGTTCTGATATAAAACAACATGAAAAGTACAATTAAAACGGTACTTAATGTAAAAAGGATAATGCAATTGTGCACAGGATCAACTTTATACAGTAAATGATAATGGTGAGAATACCATACTTGCTTAGATCTTACATTTGTTGTGACGTTGAATTCCTATTCACTCTTTGATGGTCAATGCCTTGGACTGGCCATCGCGTGAATAACAAGCTTGTCTTTGTGTTCTATTTATTCTATCATTATCTCATAATTGAGATCTACAAAAAATAAATAAATAGATGCTTATAAAATAAGATAGGATCAAAATAATAGGAATAAGCAATCTAAATCTTTCTGATAGATTTCATGTTGAATATTCATGAACTTAAAAGCATAGTTCAAATCTAATCAAATTAATCTTAAACTATTAAACCTATATAATAATTCTTACCAGGCATGAAATTGTCTAAAATTGGACTGTGTCAAGTCCTGAGTTTCGGATCCTACAGGCCCAAGTTACAGGCCAGTAGGTAACATGAAGGTTAATCTCTAATCAAGCCCATCATGATTTGTAATGGCCTTTTGGAATCTTCGTTGTGCACTTTTGGAGGGGAGTTAGTTGGATATGACCCTCTGAAATAACTGCCGACTTCTAGAAGCCTTAATAGTTTGGGGAACAAACTAACAGCTTCGTGAGACTAACAATCAAAGCATAGTTGCTCTCTCCTTCTCCTTGTGGACCCAACCATTCCCTACCATTACCAACAATCAAATGTCCAAGCTTTATTACGTGCTCCTAATAATTCAATAATTCCCACATAATAACATTAATTTCAAATAACCATGTTTCGTATTTTATGCAGTTTTATTGTAATTTAAAAATTAACTAATTCAATTATAAAAAATATTGAATAAGCTAACTTTTCAATTTAATTTATTTTAATAACTTTTATTATTAAAATTAGTCAATTTATTAATCATTCAATTAATTTTTTATAAATTAACTAATTTTTATAAATATAATAAACTAGTTTGTTTTTATTTAACAGTCTTTTTTAATTTAATTTTATTTCATTAATAAACAAAATAATATTCTTTTCTAAATTTATTTCAAAATTTTCAATTTTGTGTTAATAAATCTTTTAAATTTTTTTATATATTATAGATTAAATTTTTATCTAAATTTTAAAATATTAATTATAATATCACGGAATCTCATGATAAAACGTGGCATCATGACAGATTAGACACACACACACATACGAACTCTTTGATCTTTCCCTCTATTCTATGCCGATGTGTTCGAACAGTTTGGACCAATCATCAGCCTTCTCCATTCTGATCGAAGCGGTGCTGCTTCTAGTTAACGCCGGCCGATGATACTCCAAATCTAGAATCCAAAATTCTCGTTCGTCTTACGTTACACAGACAGACAAACAGACAGACCGACCCCATCTTTTACTTGAACGAGAAAAAAAGAAAAGAAAGAAATTTATAATCCACATCTTCCAAGACAAAAGCTGCCTTTGGTTTGGCCTGCCTCTCACCTCTCACTCGCTTATCGTTGACCCTCTCTTCCTTCTCTTTCTTCTCAGACTTAAAGGTGCTTGCTTTCTTCATAATTACGACCTTAATTCTCAGATTCTTTCCTTTGTGTGTAATTCGTGTTGTGGGATTTATTGCTTTTATTATTCTTATTGTTATTACGGTGACTTTGCTTGTTCTTGCAGTATACTATGTATTTTGTGTTGTGTTGGATTCGATTTGTTTGTACGATTTCTTCTCATTGTTATTATTGAAACCGTTAAGATTGTCTCTTCCGAACGTTTGTGGGAGAGATGAGAGGATTTTTATTTAAAGCGTTGACTTCGAGCGAAGATTTATGGATAATTAATTATGATTAGTAGGATGATATAATTGATGGATTTCTGGTTCCATGAATAGAAGATTTTGATTCAAGTTAATGGGGTAGAGATTCCTGAGATGGACAAGTTTCGAGTTTCCTAGATTAGCGAGATTTCTCATGTTTTCCCACTGTTCCATTGACAATTTGGGATATTTTCCTCGTATTGGAACTTTAAATGAATGTGGCTGCTTCTGTGTTTAGTCCCAGGATTGATTTCTTTGTTTTTTCTTAGGTGGTTTTGAGCTCTGTGTGGTTTATATATGCTTGAAGTTACAGTTGAACATCTACTTGTGTTGCAGCAGAGTTAGTTGGGGGAAAGAGATATCTGTTATTCTTGAAGAAATAAAATGGATGAATCTCAGCCTCTCAAAGATCAGAGTGAAGTTAAGCATCGACCCTTAACACCTTTGAGGTTAATGAGGGGTTTGATATGTCTATCAGTTTTTCTTTCTACAGCTTTTATGTTTTTGGTGTATTTTGGGCCTCCAGTTGCAATCCTGATGCGGTTGGTCAGCATACACCACTGCAGAAAGGCAACTTTCTTCCTTTTTGCTCTCTGGCTAGCTTTATGGCCATTTCTCTTTGAAAAGATAAACGGGACAAAAGTCGTACTTTCGGGAGATACTGTTCCCGCAAAGGAACGTATCCTAATTATTGCCAATCATAGAACGGAGGTGGATTGGATGTACTTGTGGGATCTTGCATTGAGGAAAGGTAGCCTGGGTTCTATCAAATATATTCTGAAGAGCAGCTTGATGAAACTGCCTATTTTTGGTTGGGGATTCCACATTCTGGAGTTCATTCCAGTGGAGAGGAAGTGGGAACTTGATGAACCTATATTGCGGGAAGCACTTTCAACTTTTCAGGATCCACAAGATGCTTTGTGGCTTGCTCTGTTCCCTGAAGGAACTGATTTCACGTACATTCCCTGCTCTCTTTTGTTTCCTGAAATTCTTTATGGATGCCTGCATTTTCACCTGTATGCTTAATGTTAAGATCACTTTTAAGACTAAAAACAAAAGACCTTGCATCTCTGTTCGGGTAAAATTGCTGGAATCCATTATGAAACATAGTAATTTTAGGTTATTAATAACATCTAGGAAATTTCTGAGCAATTAAAGTACTATATAAATGGTTCTTGATTATATTATGTAGAAAGCTTATCTTTTGTTTGCATTTGCATGCAGTGAGCAAAAGTGCCAAAAGAGCCAAAAGTTTGCTGCTGAAGTTGGACTTCCGGTGCTAACTAATGTTCTACTTCCAAAAACGAGGGGTTTTTGTACTTGCCTTGAAGTTCTACGTGATTCCTTGGATGCAGGTTCTTTTTGTGTGATTTTATTCAGATTAATTAATAAGCTAGAAGATGCATTTTTCATCCTGATTTTTGAGTCGAAAGCATGTCTGAACCTCAAAGTGCATGTGCAGGGCAGAAATTTTTTGCAAGCGATCTATCCCTATCATACCTTCTAATCAACTTCTGCTGTTCTCTTTTTTCTTAAATAAGAAACTCTTCCTTTAAATGAATCAACGGAGAAACTTTAAACTTCACATATAACCTCTGACTCGTCATGATAAGCAGTGTTCATCAATCGACAATGAAGAAGTTTGTGATAAGCAGTGTTCATCAATAATTTGTGTACATTTTGATAATGCATTAGCCTTGGGTACAATAAGTCAGGAGGTCGACTAAGCAAAACTGAAGATACATCCATATGTTAAATCAATTGGAGGCCGGAGTCCTGTCCAGCCGTCCAGGTCTTATCCTGCTAACTTCTTAATTGTTGAAGCAGAAGTGAGGAAATTTCTTATA
>JAOQMM010000002.1:1630478-1649033 GCA_027563515.1 Erythroxylum platyclados
GTTATTGTTCCTTCGAATTCCTTTCATCACCACAAGTGCACCAGAGATGACTTTCATTACTCCATTTGCTGCATTCATAGTGTAGCCCTTTGATTCTAAGACTCCTACAGAAATGAGATTCTTCGTCAAACTTGGCATGTATCTGACATCAGTCAAATTCCTGGTTATTCCATCATGATTCCTCAAGAGAATTAAACCAATCTCATTTGTGGTGCAGGGATTGTCATTTGCTATGTAAACAACTCCCCCTTCTTGCTCTCTAAAATCAAAGAACCAATCCCGATTGGGACACATATCATGGCTACAACCTGAATCTAACAACTATGGACTAGAAGCGCTTATTGAGGATGTAACAACTAATGAAAGATCTGAGTCTTCATTATCACACTTAGCAATATTCGAATCTGCAACAGTCTTTCCCTTATAAGGTTTGCCTTTATTCTTTAGTTTTGGATGATCCTTTTTCCAGTGCCCTTTTTCTCGACAAAAACCACACTCATCTTTGCTTGGTTTGGACCTCGACTTGGATCTTCCTCTCCTTCCTTTAGTCTGGCTCTGTGAACGGCCTCTAACCACTAAAGCTTCTGCTGCTCCAATTGTGCTTCCTTTCTTGTCTTTCTTCCTTAACTCATAACTATACACGGCAGCACAAACTTCACTCAGAGACACCTTAACTTTCTGATGGAGTAGAGTAGTTTCAAGGAACTCAAACTCCTCAGGAAGAGATCCCAACAACATCAAAGCCAAATCTTCATCGTCAAACGTCACATTCATATTCATTAAATCAACTACCAACTAATTAAAGTTGACAATGTGATCATTCATAGTGGTACCAGGAACATAAGTGAAGCGAAACAATTTTTTTTTCATGTAAAGCTTATTTTGACTGCTTTTCTTCAAAAATGTTTCTTCCAATGCCTTCCACAATTTACTTATAGAGGTCTCCTTACAAAATGGATACCTCTGTTCTCTCGATAGGCACGATCGAATTGTACCACATGCCAGACGATTAATCGCCTTCCATTCTTTCTCATTTATCCCTTCTGGTTTCTCTTGAAAGAGAGCGTCTAGAACTTCACTTTGCCACATGCTGAAATGGCCAGTACCATCAAAAATTTCTACCGCTAATCTTGCATTTGTCACAGCAGTCCTTATTAAAATGGATGAGGTAGAAGCTATCAACGTGGTTGGTGCAGTCGTATCTTTGATTTCTGTCATCTCTGCTTCAACTTCTATTCAATAGCCTTCAATGCGGAATGTCAATAGCCCAAGGAAAAATCTTTTCTGATATGGAAGATCAGACTACGCTGCAACAGAGCATACTAAGAAAAAAACCTTGGCTTTGATACCAATTGTTATGGAAACTCGGGTTAATTCTACCAATAATAACAAATTCACCTCGAGCACTATTGCACAGGTGAATAGAGTGTAAAATATTGTACTAAAAAATTATCCTAAGATAAAATTCTCAGGTAAGTGGTGCGTGACACTGGACAACTTAAATACCACTTTCTTAGACAGAATAATACCAAGACAAATAATATTAATAGCACAATATATTATTACAACTATACCCGAAAATAGCTATTAAATAGACAAAATAAAGAATACCAGAATTTAATGAGGTTCGGCTAATTATGCCTACTTTCTCAGACTCTATTAAATTAATATTTCATCATTTGAAGTGAAGGATTACAAATGGAGAAGATTTTTGGGATATGTTTGGGATGTATACAATAGGTGAAGGAGTCTTCTTTTATAACTAAAGAAGACACCTTCAATTTTATGGCTCTTTCGTATGGGATTTAAACAATTGTGAATGAGCCACAATTGTTGGATGTTGCACAACTTCTTTTACTGGGAATGAAATCACGTTGGAATTTATAAAGTCATATGTTTGGCAAGACGGTAGTGAAATTTTGAATATTGACCTTGTAATATAGCTTTGGTTTTCTCTTTGGGACATCCTTGTAATGCTGTACATAGTTATACTATAGTAAATCCAATCTCTTTTAACTTTCACCAAAAAGAAAAAAGAGAGAGTCCGTGTGAGTTTTGGATATTTTGTTAATCTTTTTTACAATTTAGTCTCTAAAAAATTGAAAATTTACGATATCAACTGATATTATTAGTGCCGGATGAAATTTCTGATACTGACCAGTACTAGAATGAGTATCGAAGAAGCTGGTTTCGTACCACTTTGAAATTTTATGGCGATTAACGTCTGGTCTTATCTTCTTCTTCTGCTGTTCTCAATAGGTAAATAAGAAATCTTTACGCCTACGGTCATGCACAAGTTAATGCAGTTTCAATCTTTGAGGTTTTGCATTTAAATAAACACATTTCTTGGTGTAAAATGTTGCAGTTTCTGTAGTTTGTCATCTTTACATAACATAATTATACTCAGAAACTTATTATTGCCTGACATTCCTTGTCGAATGTCTCACTCTGTCACTTCGTAGAAACATATTCTTCGGATATTGAAACATAGTTGTCACCGAACTAATCGCCAAAACGTTAGCAGGTAATGTAGTTAACGCAACAGTCTTCACTCTGCAAAACCTTTGCACATACACGGTATGGCCCGGCACCCTCTCCGGAAACGGTGCTGCCACTCTCTCCAAAGGCGGTTTTGGCATTGCCACCACGATCGTTCGTTCAACTTCAGGCACAACCAGGTTGGTCCGGACGGTTCTGGGCACGAACCGGTTGCAAATTTGATGATTCCGGCGCTGGTAACTGTACCACTGGAGACTGTGACGGCACCCTAAAATGCACTGGTGGCGGCACTCCACCGGTGATCTTAGCAGAGTTCACAATCGCCACAAACCCTAATGAAAAAGACTTCTACGACGTGAGTCTCGTAGATGGATACAACGTTGGCGTAGGTGTCAAGGCACTGAATGGTGACGGTGACTGTCAATATGCTGGTTGTGTAGCGGATCTTAACGACAACTGCCCTGAGGAGTTATGGGTCACGGACTTGGGCTCGGTCGTTGCTTGTAAGAGCGCATGTGCTGCGTTTAATACGCCGGAGTTTTGTTGCACCGGAGACCATTCGACGCCTCAGACTGGCTCGCCGACGCAATACTCGGAGATATTTAAAAGTGCGTGCCGGACGGCGTATAGTTATGCTTATGATGATGCGTCCAGTACCTTGTACTTGTTCCGGGTCGGACTACTTGATCACGTTTTGTCCTTGAATTTTCATAATTAAAATGTCCACAAGAATCATGATATTTTTAATTTTTAATATAGTCAAATAATTTTAAAACAATAATAACATTTTAATAAACACGTTACATTTGTATCTATCATAAACAAATTTTCTACTAAGTAAAAGTAAGACTGCATACTATCAAACTTTCTTAGACTCCGTGTTTGTACTTCAAGGGAGTGTTGATGGTGATGAATAACATCTCAATAAAAATGTCATAGAAATGTAAAGTTTTAAGAAATTTATAAGTATACAGTCTTATTTTTAACTAGTAAAGAGATTATTTTTAATAAATTCATAAAAAATTCTAAAGCAGTTAAAAAATTAATAGACAAATATATAAATAAAAATAAATAAAAATAAAATATAAGTAAAAATATAAAATAAAGATAAACTAATTAATTTTAATTATTTTAAAATAGTATTTAAAAATAAATAATTTACAAACAGTAACTTAAAATTCAGTAGTTAAATTACCAAAGGAGTATATTTTGAGTAGCAACCATTCAAGTCGATATTTTGTAATTTTTTTGAATTTGAATTTGATTAAATTTAATATTTTTTTATAGAATTGTATTAATTGATAAGTACCACTTTATAAAATTAATTATTAATTAATAGACAGGTCAAACTCTTTTATTTTGGTCCATGTTTCTCTTAATTGCATAGTTAGTTTAAAGAGGAGATCTTTTTATTTTAGTTCATGTTTTTTCTTAACTATACGGTTCGTTTAAATAGGAGATCCAGTTTAAAAAATAATAAATATTCTTATCAATATAAAAATGCCTAACTTTCCAAGGTAATTTTTTTTCAATCCCCAAAACGAAAGTTAAGTGAAATGTATATGCATAAATCAAATAATTATTGAGATTGCTTATAGAAAAATGAAAATAAAAAATTAATTAAAAATCAAATTGATTTAACAGGCTCAACTGTAAAAATGTTAAACTGGTTAATTTTTAAATTTAATTTTTAAATTTTTGATTTAATTTATTTTAATAATTTTTATTATTAAAAATTGATCAATTTATTAATTAATTAATTAATTTTTATAAACTAAAATAAACTAATTAATTTTTATTTTACAATCTTATTTTTAATTAAACTTCAAATTCAACTTAAACTTTTTATTTTACCGATTTAACTTTTAGTTCAATTTTTAGGCCATAAAATTAGTTATATTCAAAAAAATCTTGTCGAATCCAAATTTGATTGACCCAATTTGAACCGTTCTCGAGCTACTTTTGTACCGTCTCTAACAGAGTAGAACAGAACAGGGGAGTGAATCAAAATAAGGGTAAAATTCACCATAAAAAGCTTCAAATATAAAATAAGAAAGCTTGAGGATTCTCATTACTTTCAAGGCCTTCGGCCGAACATATTATCACTCAACAACAAGCTTTTGTTTTTTCTCTTTATACACTTGACTATTCTTTATAATGTCCCGTTGGAGCATACATTTCGAGTTTTCTCTACAAGTGGCTTTTGCATTCAAAAGCCAGTTCCCAACCTAATTCTCTTAAATGGACACTTGGAATGAGCACGAGGAAGACCTACATCTAAAAACCACATTACAACTACCTGCGTGCCAACTTTTACTAAGAAGGGCCCTAGGGAAGTTACAAGCAAAAATAATATATAAAACAAAAGCATGGTGAGCATAACTACAATTGCCTATATTTTACAGATATTCCCCTCAAGGAAGTATTACTTGAAAATAAGCTTCGCCGCAATCGATTCAACCAGGATGGTTTCAAGTCGCCGGAGCCTGTGCATTGACCCTCCCCTTCTTCCTCACTGCTGAAGAGGGTTTGGTCTGAGCAATCTAGCGACGCTCCACAGGCTAAGTTATATGACTGACATGCAGAATGACATACTCGGAGCCTATTATCACCGTCTTTCTCACATTTCTGGATGGAGATCTGGCAAATTTAGTAGCAGTGTTTACTGTTAGGCACAATGACTAAAACATAACGGTGGGGTTGAAAGAATTCCATAAGAATGAGAAGCAATGGAAAGGAGACAGAATTTACCCAACAGGCTAGTCGCTTAGCAGCTGCATCACAGTAACTGCTGCCAAAAATGTTTAATAATTTTCGAGCACCACCTGGGAACAATCGATGATAATTAGGCATGACAACAACTTCCTCAAGTTGCTGCAGTATACTTGGTTCACTAGGTGCACAGTGTTGACTGGACATATCACTCTCCAGCACATTTCTGCAAACCGAGAGACTCGATAGAAGCGTGGAACTATTCTGACAGGTGTAGCCCGCATAGTCTGAGCAACGGAATTCACATATTCCGTTATCACAGACTCCACCATGAAGGCTGCACTGTTCATCACATACAGCTGGACATTGAAAATAGGCACAGCATTAGAAAGAGCGTGGCAATTTTACTAGAAGATGGTCATCTAGTAATATGTCTGGAGTACTAGCAACTGCTTCAGTTATCATAAAGAGTAAAGTTACAAATCTCATTCATCATTCCACATCTATGCTTCCAGTACTTAACCATCTTTAATGATGTTCTAGCCTGCTTATAAAGCACAAAGCTGCGAGTTCTACCCTTACTGCAGCTCTCCGCCATAAACATAATTGAGCAACAACACGAGAATACAGTAAAAAAGATAACTTTGACTCAACTGCAGCTAACAATTGCTCGATAGACAATTGCATTACCTGTTGAGCAGTCAATACCAGTAAAGCCGTTTTTGCATTTACAGACACCATTTGAAAGACACTTGCCTCGCCCATTGCAATTGGCAGGGCAAGAGCCTGCAAAGGGAAATTGAAGAAGAAAAGGGAAAAGAGTTCAGGTGGGGAACTTTAAACTAGAACGTAATTGTTAAAATTATAAATCAGTCAATGGGTGTATCAACTAAAAAGTGGTACGGCAATGGGCGTAGCAACTTACGTTTACTACAATCACGGCCATGAAATCCAAGGAAACAGTTACACCTTCCATCTACACAATCTCCATTATAATTGCACGAACTGGGGCATTTCCCTGGTACAGAAAGTGAACCTGGGCTACAGAGCTCATGGTAAGCAGGGCAAATCAGCTCACCTACATACCAAAAATTGAAAAAAAAAAAGAATATAAGGATGAATGATTTGATATTGCAACATGGCTTAATAAATTGAAAAGACATTTTTACCATTAAAGCCAGGGAACTGAACAGGCCCACCAGCTTCAGGACATACTTTCCAAATACCATCCACAGCAACCTAAAAGGAAAGTGATCCATATCAAAAAGAAAGTTCAGGGAATAGTTTCAAATAATCTTTTCTTGATAACTTATATTCAATTTCAAATAATCTTTTCTTGATAACTCATATTCAATTGGCATTGTAAAGATAAAATCCATCAATTAACAATCAAAATTTTGGTTGACTAGCCACCTCAGTAGGTTAGAAGTAAATCTATTGTGCAACTTGTAGATTACAGTAACCAATGCAACATTAAAACGAGTGAAAGATTCGAAGCAAACCTGAAGAGAGTTATTTACACATTTATGCTGATAGCAACCATTGCCTTGGGTCATAGAACCCCGTACAAACCCAGTGCGCACAAGTGATGAGGCCGTACATCTACATGTACTCAAGGTTAGACATTTTATCAGTAAAAAGGCTACTCAACATAGATGAGACAGTTGCAATTTGCAGGAAGTCCCACCTGGAGCTACTTCCTCGTACCTCACCCAACATTCTGTCAGGTGCCCGAGCACTGTTGATATCGGTACATGATCCATCAGAATATGCCACGAAGTAAGTACAATAATCAGCCAATGAGGACTGCCCACCTGCACAAACCCAACAAGAAACTTTAATAATTACTCTTTCTAAACATTTTTTTTCATAACACAACAAAGAAACGGCAACCACAACCCAAAACTCATTTAAAAAAATTAAGAACCAAAGGGCATATATTTCATCTGCAAAACATTCCAATAGATCAAGGCCTTCTGGCAATCCACAACATCAAGCCAAAAGAGGATCTTGTGAAAAGGTAGTGCAATAGGGTTTAAAAAATCAACTATAACATAACTGCAATTAAATCTAAAAAGGGAATTTCATAGTTCAGTGGAAAGCATATAGAAATTTATAATCTGTCATCATACACCATATGATGAAAAGCTACAATTATAGAACACAATTACAGAAAACGGAACAAGAGAAAAATAATGATAAATAGTTAACCTTTATTTGCTTGTGGAAAGTAGCGTGCCCACTGAGGGAGATCTCCACTATAACTGACAATAGGGCAGTAACCTTCTGCCTCCCTGTTGTAAGTACAGCCAGACAACTGAGTTGTATTGCAATGATACGCCCCCTTCCAGAGATTGCAAGGAGAAGTAACAAATTCAGTTCCCTGATTGCGACCCCAATCAAGACGATCTGCCATGCTATAATTTGCCAGGTACCATCCACTGTCTTCTAAGAGAGCCAAGGTCATTTTTGAAACAACAGACCTAGTATCCACAGATCCAGTCATGATCTCATTCATCAGAAGCCTTTTCTCCCAATGTGACCCTGCAGGCAAATTAAGGAACAAGCAGCAAATTAGAAACTAAAAGTCAACACCACTTTTATATCATCCACACAATGCAAACTCTACATAGCATGGAAATACTGTTCTTGAACGATAAAAATCACTATTAAGATAAGTTCTATACTTCATTAGCCAATAGGTTGACAAAAGGCCATCAATGTGAAGGCATTGCCGCAACACTGCAAGTAGAAAACAAGAAACAGAAGTTGAAGAACAGAAAAGGTAAAACCTGATGTGCCGCGGCCTCCTCCATCTTCAAGTTCTAAGCCAGTAAAATTGTCATAAAATGCCTGCAAATATGAGACTCATCAAATTCTTGCTGAATTTGCAAAATTCACATTTCAAAATTGAAGAATGCAAATAGAAAGGACCGTGATCTTTCAAACATTTTCAACAGGTTTAATATGCTCCAAGACAATTACCCCATAATGATGCCGTGAATGCATGACAACACGTGGAAGCACCACACGTGTTACCATCCTCCCAAGTTTTTCATCCATGACTTGTTCAGTAACCTGTATGTGAATACCCGATGAAAATGTAAGCTGCAGATTAACTTGAAAGATCTTCCATCACCAAATGAAGAAGATACATAAAGAAATGCTAATCTTAAAATTCTAACCAATTTTAGAAGAATGTAGAACACCAAACAACCGTATCTCAAGATAAATGATATGTGACTACAGTAACCATCACCAATAGGAGTATTTCTGTTATCCATAGAGTCACTTTCTGGGAATGTATTGCATCACAACATGGTTTTTACCTGACTACGTCTTCTTTTCCTTTCATCCCTAAAGTGCACAAAGGCATGTGGATCAAAGCCAAGAACATGCATAACCTGGAAAAGTTAAGATATGCTAATCAAAATTTGAAAAGACCATAAACACATTCCATTGATTGACAATCCAAATGACCTCGTGAATCAGGGTAGCTGAAAGTAGAGTCTCTGCTTCAGCTGTCAAATGGCGTGGAGCAACATTCACATGTCCTACAAAAATAAAGAGATTTCAGATTTCAAATATGCAAAAGGATATGATGCACTTTTAGATAATAGTTTCTCAAATGAGACAACTACCAGCAATTGCACGACCCCATTGATCACGTTCACAGGCCACTGCCCAAGCAAGAGTGTTGCCAGTGGTAGGCCTTGTAGTCACCAAAAGTACCAAGTCTGCATCAGTCACACCCTCTACAATAATAAGAACATATGAAACGATTAGCTCAAGATACATAACAATCATGTGCCAACTGAGACAGATCAGAACCAACAAAATTTCCAGAAGAAAAAACAACCACAGCAGTAATACCTTCCACATATTCACGTGGAAGTTGGACACCTCCATCTTGTCCACAGGCAGAATATCCACTTAACCGCAAATTACCCTTCACGGGCTCAACAGCTAATGCTCTCCTAAACCAATCAGCTGTTTGCCCTAGAGCCTGTTCAGAAGCATTTCAAGTAAGCATTCACTCGGAATGTATGAGCCTTCTTTGATCATGTTGGTTAATTTGGACTCAATAGCACAAAAGGATATGAGAAGTATGCTCAGGGACCTAAAAAGCAGAAAAATGCCAATGAAAATTCTGACAGTTTCTAACCTTATGAAGGCGGCTCCGTTTGTCCTCCCCAGATATATCATCCAAGGTGCAGTTATACCAGCAATCACCATAAATTGGGGGATCCCCAAGAGGATTACAAGAAGGGGTGCCAGGAAGAGAAGTCACGGGAGGCTCCCCGAGCTAGTTAACAAAGAAAACAAGCCCAAAATCAGATGTACAGCCATAACTCAGGAGAACACAATTGTGATAAAATTACTAGCTACACCTACTTTTACAATGTCACCAACTTTACGACAATCCCTATCTGGTGAGTGGCCAACAGCATCATAGTTGAGGAAAATCCTAATAGGCTGCTTGGTGTCAATTTGCTGCAACGGAAAAATTGAAATACCAAGCAGTGCTCTCCCTTTACTATGAAGGAGATCAGAAATTTCAGGCTGATCATAAACCTGAGGGGTAACAGAGTAAACTACACGACCAGGTCTTCGCCTTTGTTCAATTATCTGATCATGAATGCATGAATGAGATGCAATATTTCCGCTTTCCTTCTCTACACCTTGCCATTGTAAATGGTCCTCTTGACTTTTTGCATGCGAAACTTTAACACATAGGAATATGAGAAGAATCTGTCACGAAGAAAATGAGAACTTAGTAGGAGAAAAAAAAACAGAACAAGACACTGCCCGTAAACACAGTTTTGTCCAGACATAGTACTTCTCAGCAAACACAAGCCGGAAACTCAAGTTTAAGGCAATCGCAAAATACCCATCAACACCTTGCCAGAAAAGCAGTAGATCTAGTCACACCAAAGACATCAGCTATTACCCTAACATAGGTAAACACTTAGAACTTAATAGAGCTCAATTGAGCTAGTAATGCCAAGTCTTCAAGATAAAATTCAGCTATCATTTAAATCAGGCAAAAACTATTTTCAACAGAAGGGAAAAATTGGAGATAAGAGAAAATGGAAAGAAAGTGCCTCCAAAACCAAAAGAGACATTCAGACAAAAATCAGCTTCTCCCAAATAACCCAAACAAAGAGAAACAAGAATAGCAACAGTTTTTATGCTGAACCCATAACTTTCCTAATCAGACAAATAAACCCTAACCCCATGTCTACCTATAAGACCCACGAGATTACTCCTGAGCATACGATCAAAATCCAAATTTACTTTCTATAATCTCAGATTGTTGAGAACCAAAATGAGACGGAAATCTCACCATCCATAGCTCAACTTAAACCCTAACACATTTTTAAGAGCACAAAGAATCAAAAGAAAACTACGAATCAATTGGAATTCCGAAAAAGAAATAGACAGAGAGAGAAGAAGAGCTCACCTCGAAGACACCGACTGCAAATCTGAGCTTAGCATCTAACTTACGTACGGTACATGGCCTACACCGAGTTAATACCTCCATGAAATGCCAGCAACTCCGACACTAAAAAGCGTCGTTTCCATCAAATAGCCGTAGACTTCCCGATCGGCTTCAACACCACGAAAAATCGCTGCCTCTTCTGCATTTCAAATGCCAAAAGAAAAAAGGAAGAAAAAGAAAACGCTTCTACAACTTGGAATCTCCCTCCAAATCTTTTTTTCTACCGAAGCAAAATCAAATGAGGAAAGAAAACGAGTAAAACTGAGGACTGGTCTTCGGTTTCGCAGAACTGATTCGTAGCTTAGCAGAACAAATTCATTGGAAAACCAGGTGGTCGTTAACGTAACATCTAACACGGCAATGACTTCAAAATCCAAGGATTGTGTTCGGTTTCTAACGAGGAAGATTAAACACTGACAGTGAACACACACACCAACGTTTAAAGAGATGATTGAACATCAAATAGATTAGTTGGGCGTCGATATAATATAATTGTCTTTTTCTTTTTCTTTTTTATTTATTTTTTCATTACAACAGTTTTAATAATAATAAATTTAATTTCTATTTCTTTTTACGATTGGAGTATCTAGGGCAGGTTATGGTATTTTTTAATGTTTATTAATTACTTTTTGTTGATTCTTAATTTTGTGTTCTTATCCATATAAACTATAATCCTAGTACGCGTCACACCGCGAGCCTAAGATACTGATTTAATATAACTTCCAACGTATTTGGAAATTTGAAATTCAGTTATTTTCTGCTTAAATTTAGGACAAAACAGGTACAATTTAAATGGAATATAATTAATTAAGCGTAATTAAAATGTTAATATTTTTCACATCAAACTCTTGCAATTAAATCATTAAATATCAAAATGGGTGGATGATGAAATTCATATTAAATCCTTCAAATTAATTATTGAGATTAACTTGTTCATAGCTTTTGCAATTAAATCGTTAGACACAGAAATGGGTTTCGATGGCTTTTATTACTTGACAAGTTTGTATTGCATTGAACAATACCACAAACGTGTGCGATTCCTTTCTCAATCAATTTCATGTTTAGCCATATGAAGTATGGTTAAAAGATCCTAGTTATGGTAACTTCAACAATACAAAAGTTTGGACTTTATGTGCGAGGCTTTAACTAAAATTTGGTGTTTTAAAAATTAGACCAAAAGTTAAATCGATAAAATAAGAAATTTAAAGTTTAAAAAATTTTAACTGATATTAGACTGTCATAAAATTGATTAAAAATCGAATAAAATAGAAGAATAAGAAATATGATTGAAGGAGGGCATCATTAATTTAAAAAATAATTAAAAAGATAGATTATTAATTAAAAATTAATTAATTAATTTTGATTTATAAAAATCAATTAGTTTACGAAAATCGACCAATTTAATGATAAGAGTTATTAAAATCAATTGAATCAAAGCTAAAAATTGAACTGAAAAATTATCTACGTAAAAAATTTTATAATTGAACCAACGAATCGGTTTGATTTTTTAACCATAACTAAAAACGGTAAAGAGATTCCCGGACAAAACAACTAGGGAAGGAAACTTCCATCTAAGCTCAACTTAAAAAATGAAGGAATAAATAAAGAGATGACAGGTTGTTGATCTTTCTTTTTTAACTTTAAATGCCAATTCTATTTATAGAAACAATTGCTTTCAAAAATCGGTCGATACCTTCATTAAAAAGGTTAGTATTAAATATTTAAATTAAGTAACAACACAATAAAGAAAGTAAATTAATGGGTTGTGGAGGATGTGACCAAACATGGCTTATAAATCACAGCTTTGAATTGGGATGCCCATTTTGTAGATATTAGTTAAAATTGGGCATTTCTTGTTTTCTCGTGGGATTAAAAGCTAACTTGGCCCCTCAGGCCAAACTACTCCACCAAGCGGCATTGGTGTCAGTGACTTTAATTGAAATGGTCTACACGATTCCGTTATTACTGGTCCCACTAAAACTCATTTAGGTAAATTGAAATTTTTTCTTTTATAATTTATTAAAATTATGCAAGTTATTTTTTTAGTTTTTTTACATAATTTAATTTATTATTGAACTAGTAATTTTTTAATAATGAATATTAATCATTAATATAATTATAAAAATTTAAATAAAAAATGTTCAAAAAAATATAAAAATAAATAAAATTATATTGACTAAAATATTTAAAAACTCAATACATTTCTCAGTTTTAATTTATTATTTATTATTACCTATAAAAAAGTGTAAACAATAATAATTCAGTAAAAATTTTGCTGAAATGTATGATTTGAGAGGTTCAGTAATACGCAGTCTTATCTCTAACTACTAGATAATAAAAAAAATTAATAAATATTACCCATAAAAATTTTAATTACATTATTATTAATAACTTATAAATAATTCATTTAAAACATAAACTAAAATTAAGGAAAGTAAAAAAAAAGTGAAATTAGACAGCCATCACCCATCAGGGATACAATAATTGATAAAATATTCATAATTACATTTTATGACACATTCACTAAATTTTCGTTGCAGACTCAGGTCTTTCAAAAGGATAAATAGATACTAACACAACGTTACTTGAAAATGAATCGAAGGTTAAAAACAAACTAACAGGGAATGCCAAAAAGATAGAGGATTCCTTATATTACCGATTAGGTTTAGTATTTAGGTTACCTATAACACCGAAGGTTCGGAAGTTTTTTCGTTCTGTATACCTTTCTAATAAAACTTCACTGAAAAAGGAAAAATCTGAAGTTTTCATATATCGTTGTACTTAAAACGATCCAGTTACCCCATTTTAGTTAGACTACAGCTCATCTTTTAACATTAAAATAAACAAAACACTTACATAAGTCCTGTGTCTTTCCAAAGAGTTGCTGTTTATGTATGTTTTAATGGGTTACAATGTTTTGCAACTATAAACGTAGGAATTCTACAAATTTAGGGTTTTAGTTAAATTTTGACGCGTTTCAATGACCTACTGAATATCCTTGGCTTCAACTTTTATGACTTACGATTGCCTTCTTGTAAAAGTTTTTATAACCGACAGTAATTGGTTTTTCTTGTAAGTTTCCCAAGAAATCTCTTTTAGTAATTAGTACACCCTTTCTTTCTTTTTTTTCACAACACTTATTTATTATTATTAACTAGAATATTCAATTAGGTGGACCAGATTAACTAAAAAATTTTTGAATCAATCCTTTTTTTATTAAGTTTTTAATTTTTATATTTGATTTATTTTAATAATTTTTATTATTAAAAATTGACCAATTTATTAATTAATCAATTAATTTCATAAATTAAATAATTTTTATAAATCAAAATATATCAGTTAATTCTTATTTAAGAGTCTTTTTTGAATTAGAATTCAAATTTTTCGATAAGTAAGGACACTCTCTTTCAATCATATTTTAAAATTGTTAATTTTATTTAATATTTAACAAGTTTTATGACAGTTTAATACCGATTAAATCTTTTAAACTTTAAATTTCTTGTCTTACTGGTTTAATTTTTGGTGAAATTTTTAAAAATTACTTATTTCAAATATTTCTCAAGTTTTTTAAACTTGAAATAGATAGAGAGGTTTAGGTTTGAGTAAACTTCCTTGTTTATTAGGAGGGAGCCTACAATTGAAGGAGTAGACATAAAAGACACAAACTAGTATTCTTTTTTTACATTACATAATCGGGACAAGGTTGATGAACTCTCTAAACTGAATGATACATATAAATATTAGTAAAATTTTGAATCTACACTTTGTGTGCATTTATAATATTTTTCTTGATCAGATAAACCCAATAAGAATTACTGGGTTTGACACGCCCAGAGCATGTCTCAGGAAGGTGTTTTTGAGTACAACAAGAATGCTGAACTGTTTATCCACATGCTTTGGTCTCCATCCCTCTTCAGACAAATCTGAAAATTAAGTTGTCCAAGAATTAAGCAACGAGGTTTCACGAGATATTTTTGTTTCCCTTCCGAGTTTTTTTTTTTTGACAAAAACGAGGCATTATCAATTTCAAGTTGAACTTTTATATGTAATTAAGAAGAGCACGTATAGTTATTACCTTTTGAGATATTTGAGTAAGATCTCTAAATTGTTCTGACTTTTGAATGTTTTTTTAAAGAATTAGAGTTTTGACTGTCGGTGTGATTGGAGGAGCTATTAGAATTGTGTGACTTTCAAAGCTATTTGAAATTGATTGAAGGTTATTTATAAATTTTTAAATCACCTTCAAAGATAGTGATATATTGTTTTGTAAAAGTTTAAAAATTGATGGGAAATGTCTTTTATGGATGGGTTTAACTTAATCAGTTTTGATGATTTTGCAAGGATTTGTCTAAAGAGTTGATATGACATTTTAAAGGCTTTTTCGTAGTGAAGTGTTTTATATTACAGTTGAAAAGGTCGAGTGGTATGGTTAAATATCAAATAATAATAAGAAGAAGGATTAAAATGAATAGCATAGTTTGGTACTCGACATCTTCTTGGTTTTTGTTAAGGGGACAAGGAAATCCGTAGAGGAGAGGAAGTCCAATTTATCTATTCACTAACCTGTCATCAAATAATGTAATTTTTATTATTAGATAAATACAATTATAACGATGTTTGATTATTTATTTTAGTGAAAAAAACACCATTTAATTTATCCTCGTCATCTGCAGAAAAGGAGAACAAACGAAACGATCTCTTCGTAATATAAAATCCATAATCATGTTTTATGAGCCACTGATGTCTGAGTCATAATTTGTGAATAGGAAATTTTGTAATTATAAAGTTTTTATGAAGTTAACGAAAGATATTGGATCATCCCACGTAGATTTGACTAATAAGGATGATGTAAGAATTATTTCTTAATTTGCTCAAATTATCTATACACTTTGCATTATCCTGAGTGCTTGGTTAATTAGTATAAAAAAAGGATCAGTTAAGGAATGAAAAAAGATGATTAGTAATATATTATGATTGGATGAACAATATTTTTGAGGCAATACTCCATACTCCTAATATAATAAAGAATGAACATTATATCAATTTTTATTCCTTATTATATTTATTATAATTTCTATTGTAATTCTCTCAAGGAACCAAGTAAACCCTCATACTTTAGTAGAAATTGTTTATGATAAAAATTTTCTTTTATTGTTTATACTATAACGACATATTTTAAATAAAATATTTAGGAAGTTAATTATTTAAAATTAAATTAAAAATCATAGTATTTTATTAATATTCTATTGTAAAGTTGGTGGATTAAAAAGGTTGGCTCATGCCAAAAGAAGTCTCTCAACTTGGACCGTCTAAAAGATAATATATAGTTAAAGAATCACTAACTTGGAATGCCCTTATGCTTGCTTTAATTAAAATAGCAGTTGGATTTGACATTTATCTGACCGCTAGTTTATATTACATTAAATGGTAGTTTTTATTTTTTTCCTAACCATTAGGTGACCAACTACAGGAACTGCTTAGGTTACGTAACTTTGGTTCTTCATAATATTTTAATAATAATTAAAAAAAATGCATACATCACTGCATTGACTCTGCCTCACCTCCTTTGTTTTTTTCTTTTTGTTCCTTCTTTGATCACAAAAAAAATAAGAGACAAAATTAATGGAAGGAAAAAGAAGAAGAGCTTTTGGTGGGCTCTTGGTATAATCATTGAAAAAGTCGACCGAACTGTGTGGTAGTTAGCTAGTTGCCAAGCCAAAACATGGAAAAGAACTACTCGTATGGTCATAAATTATGCAGCAAGGTTTCAAAGAAAGTGACGATTCTGCTGCTTCATGACTAGGCTGGTCCATGAATATATACTGATAGAAACTGTTCTTTAATGTTCACTTGCAACGTGCTGTCTTCAATGAACGGATAGGCTATAAACCTTTTCTTTCTCTATTAACCAAAAGGCTCGTAAACCCACATCAACACATAGTCATCAAAGGTAGGGTTGGCATCATATTTCTAGCTAAAATTATAATTTCTCTTATTATTTTCGAAGATGTTAAATCGATTAAGAAACTTTAACAAGTCAATATTAGTTTCAATCAAGAAAAATGACCTTTTGGGAAGTTTTTGTTCACCGTTTTTGCTTTCCTTTTCTTGCCAAGTCCACGTATATGTTGCATGATCCGAAATTTATGGTAGTGGATGCTTTAGTTATTATATATGCATTATGCAGTGGTCCAGAACAGACCGACGTGGTATGTTTTTTTTATTTCCTAAACTTGCTAAAGACCATAGCATATCAAACTCTACATCTCCATCTGGTTTTCTTAAACAGATGTTGGAATTTTGTCAGTGTGTAATGGGTGGTAAACTTGGTAGGAAGATACTTGTAGGTGTAGCTTTACCCTCCATCTTCTTATTTCTTTCCTTTCTTGTGTACAGATGAAACTAATGAATAATAATTGCAGATAGTTGAAGTAAAGATACATGGCACTCGTGGAAGGCATTATTTCTATGGTAAAAGCTCTTCAAGTGCAAGTACAAGTAGGTTTGGAAGTGGGTTGGTCCCCTCTGCCTATTATAATTCTTAAGAGTTTATTGAAAAAGAGGGTGATAGTTTTTCACTAAAAATAATTCTTTCAAATCCGTAAATTTTTGTGGCAAAGTAAATCTAATTCTTAAAATTCAAATTTCATCAGTTATGATCTTAAATTTTTAAATCATATTTTAATTAAAATTATTATTTTATGGATTTTAAAAATTGCATAATTATAATTTACAAGTTCAATGAAATTAGAATATGAAAATTTTAATGTATTTTTTCATAAAATTTGAGGACATTGAAAGAAAATTTTCTTCTTTTTTTTTTTGAGTTATTTTTACTTAATATACGTGTAACATGGAACTTAGTAAAATGCAATGGTTGAATAATTGAAAAATGAAATTATTCAATAATACACATTGAATGTTTAGATTACGAATTGAAATTTTAGTAGTAAATCATAGTAAAAAAAGTGTTTGTGATTGTTCCAAAAGAAATAAAATAAAAAATACAGTAGAACTAAGACGGTTATTATATGAGGTCTACTTAATGTTAGATATAGAGAGACATAATAGATCGATATGAATATCACGAAATGTCCTATAATCAACTCTGTGGTTGCTGATAATTTTTCTCATATTATGCTGACTCAAATATTAAATCTCTGCATAAAACAAAAAAAAAATCCCTCTACAATACATTTTAGTTTATAAAATATTTAAAATTTTTATAATTAAATTTGCGGAATCAATTCAATACAGGTAGTTGTCAGCTTTTAAATACATCTCATTCTATGTGAATAAGAAAAAAAAATCTCTTTAATAAAGTAAGTGAATAACACTTTTTCAATTTCTCTTTATCTTACCAAAACAAATTAAAAATTAAATTTAGTATCAATTTGTCTAAGGCTCTGTTTAGTTGGATGTTAATTAATGTAACGGAACGGAACGTAACGGAATGGAACGGAACAGAAGGAAACGGAATAGAGTGGTTCATAATGGAATGGAACGTAAACCTTTAAAATGTTGTTTGGTTAGACAGAAAGGTTCATAATGTAACGTAATAAAACGTTGTTTGGTTAGATGGAAGGAATGGAATGTAACGTATAATAAATGACATTAATACGCTTATACATTATTAATTATTTAATAAATTTTATTATATTAAATAATTAACAATTAAAGAATAATTTTTAAATATATTGTCTATTTTTATTAATAAAAATTTTATTATTTTATTATTAAGTATATACAATTAATTAATAATTATATAAGAATATTATTAATTATTTAATAAAATTTATTATGTTAAATAATTATCAATTAAAGAATAATTTTTAATATAT
>JAOQMM010000002.1:1655766-1670116 GCA_027563515.1 Erythroxylum platyclados
ATTTGTAATTAATAACTCAGAATTTTTTAAAAATATTCGTTAAAACTAAATCATTAAAACCGTTAAACCGTTGAATTGTCGAATTGTAATTAATAATTGTTGGATTCCTAAAAAATGACAAGAAAATTTTAAGTTTAATTTGGATCTATAAAGAATTAAATATATAATTTGTGAAATAAATGATTATTTACTTTTTAAAGAAGACTTTAAGATTAAATTAATACTACTAAATTCGTTAAAACTGTTAAATTATCAATTTGTAATTAGTAACTCTCAAACCATTTAAAAGTGTTTGTTTAAACATTTAAAATTAAGAAGTTAAAAATGTTGAATTGTAATTAATAATTATTGATTTTTTGAAAATGTCAAGAAAAAACTAAATTTAATTTGAATAGACTAAGAATTTAATATATGAATTGTGAAATAAAGGGCTATCTACTTTTTAGGAAAGTCATTAAGACTAAATTAAAGCTACTAAATTCGTTAAAACTATTAGACTGGTAAATTATTGATTTGTAATAAACGACTCTTAGACGGGTTAAAAGTATTTATTAAAACCATCAAAACTAAATTATTAAAACTGTTAAATCGTTGAATATTTGAATTGTAATTAATAATTGTTTGTGAAGAAATTTTAATTTAATTCTATTAAGAGTTTAATGTATGAATTGTGAAATAAAGGGTTATTTACAGAAAATGGTGTGAAGTGGGGATCTTCAAAGCAACCAAGGTATAAGAAAGATATACACTTGTCAATTGAAGTTAGTGTCTGCGTGCATTCTTTGAATATTATAAATGTGGATTTCGGTCCTTTTTTTTTCCTTGAAACAACAAAAGTTGAAATCGGCTTAGAATACTAAGTTAGTGTACACAAGTTGAGCACTTCCTTTTCTCATTTTTATTTAAAGGAGCACGAGTAGAAAAAAAACAAACGCTTAATGTAATTATTTTTATGGTTAATTATAAAAAAAAGCCTAAATTTTTGTTAATTTTTTAATTATAGTATGAACTTTAAAAATTAACAATAAAACATTCAAATTTTTAATTTTTTTCAATTCTAAACCGACGATAATATTTCTGTTAAGTTTACTGACATGGCTTGTCACGTGTTTCAAAACCTTAACTATTAATATACGTCAGCCAAAATTAATACAACAAATAAAGATTAATAAAACGACGTCATTTAATCACATAATTAAAACGATGTCGTTGTTTAAAAATGACCTAAATCAGATTACACAGCCCTGACAACCTTACGCTTTGATTTTAGTTTTTCATCTCGTTTTCAGTTTGTTCCCTCAACTCTCTCACCCTTTGATATTCAGATTACGCAGCTCTGACGCTCTCATGCTAAGGGCATCAGGAAAATGAACTAAAAACGAAGAACTTGCTAGTACAATACGTTATAATGCTAGAATAGTTTGGGGGGTTAGAAAAACAAATAGAAAACAAATGACTGAGGGCATTGAGAGAACAACAGATAACGTCAGACTAGAATTAAAAAAAATTGAAAGTTTGAGTATTTTATTGTCATTTTTTGAAGTTTGGGTTAGAATTAAAAAATTGAAAATTTAAATATTTTATTACTACTTTTTAAAGTTCGAACTATAATTGAAAAATTAAAGAAAGTTTGAGTTTTTTTTTTATAAGTAACCCTTATTTTTATTTATTATTTTACAGTATTTCTTGTTTTCTTTCACATAAAAACAGTAACTCTTTACGCCAAACCAATCAAATATCAGAAATAAAACCCACTTGCACTTGATGCTCATAAACTTCACGAAACATTGACTTGCAATATTCATGTCAATTTGTAAACCGGTCAAGTTGGTCCCGATGGGAGAAACAATACCACCACATTGCAAGTGACGAACTTGATTTGAAAGATCGGTCCCGATTAGACATGGGTAAGCTATATAATACATTCCTTTAGCACGATTTGTATATTTCCAATGATTGTTAATTTGGTAGAGTTGCTTAAGCATCTTTGTTTCTTTGTTTTCTTTAACCTTTTTGGTTCTGCTCTTCCCAACCCCCAAGTAGAGCATTCTATACGCTATTCTAAAAGAAAGCAGGTTTAATAGTAATCTTATTCGGCTGAGCCATACACCTTTTAAGTGCAAGATAGGTATGAAATGAATGGTTTAAACTCTAATAAGTGTGTTTGTTTGGTAAACTCTTTGTCGTTTGCATTTATATATTGATCATGTGCTTAAATGTGTATTTCTGAATAATTGCCGTTTTGGACAAGGATTCCTGTTGGTTATGGACCAAACCGGTGCGGTGCCTTTAGTAATTGGTAAGAGGCTATTGCTTAAAAGAAAGTAAAACAAATCAAGCTAGTGAAATAAATATTTTTTGTTGAAAAATTAATAAAACATTAACTCTGAGAGACTCTTTAGGATTGTCCCAAACTCATTAACTTAGGTGGCAGGCCTGACCCTGGGTAAAGGTAGGAAGGACACCTGCTTAGGACTCACTCTCATAAAGAACAAAATAAATAATAAAAAGAACTCCTATTTTGGCTAATTTTATTTTTTATAAAGATCAAGAGTTGACTCTTGATCCTTATAAAGAATAAAATTAGGCAAATAAAGAGCAACAAAAAAATTCTTATTTTATCTCTTTTTATTCTTTACGAAAACAGAATAGTGATTATTTTTTTACTTTATCCAAGACCTATAAAATATCAGGAGCGGCTTTGTTAGGTGGTAATCAAATTTTAGAAATTTGAAAATATTATATAATTTCAAAATACCAATAAGTTAGGATTATGTCTTTTGATACAAGATAAACTAATGTTAAACTCTTAACAATAATTGGGATTTAATTTGTAATTGAGTACTTAGTCATATAATGAGTAAGAATCTTCTTTAAAAAGATAACGAAATTCTTAGATACTTAGAACAAGTAGTGGGCAGAGATTCCTAACCCTACGAGAGAAGCTAGAGACTCATGGAATAAGGCAAATTGGACTTAGAAGAAGAAGAAGAAGAAGAAGAAGCAAAAGAAACAGAAGAATCTCATCAAAAAAATAGGAGAAATTCTTCACACCAAGAATCCCTACAAATTGGGGGTGGGGGGTGCTTAGATGGAATCCTTATATTCCTATGTGCATGTAGAAATGTGTCAAATATTCTGATTTAGATTTTAGTGAGTGGGAAGTCTACAACGACCATTTTGTCATCCCACTTGAAGCCTGTCCAATCGGGTTGGAATTTGGTTTTGAATCATCACCATCATCACCACCTCCTCGTTCGGACAGGACAGCCCTCTGATTTTGAATGTTGATTGAATTGGTAGTCCTCATGCGCTACACTTAACTTACGGATTGGAATCCCAAAATCCAAAGGTTAACAGACAGCGTGGAAACACCGGTCCGGCACAAAATTTACTTCCCAATTTGAGGGGTCTCCTCAGTGGGAATCCACCACGAAACTGCACTCACTCTCCAATTTTCTCTGCCACACATAATCAATCAATTAATAATCATTATTGACACCATTCCAAAATGCTATTGTTTCGTATTAGCTTTTTTTTTTTTTCTTTCTTCTCAATGTAATCGGTTTAATTAAAATAAAAGGTTAATTATACAAAAACATTCTCAAGTTTTACTAAATTTTATAATAGTTATTCCAATTTTAAAAAGTTGCGTTAGCTTCAACTTTTAACTTCTAGTTTAAAGAACGACATTAAATTTTCTATTAATGTAGATGATGTGGCGAGCTATGTCATATTAATATTTTTGATACATAGATGTTACATATTATATTTGTGTCACATATGATTTTTATTATTTAATATATGAACAATATTAAAAATCCTAAAATAACTATAAATGAGCATATAATTATTTCAAAATTTTGATTTTTTTAATTTATCAAAAAATCAAATTCGCACATAATACAAATATAATATATGACAATCACATGGTAAATACTAATTCGATGTGGTTCATCACATGATCCACATTAACTAAGAAATTTACTCAATTTTATAATATTAATGTAAACTTTAAAAAGTGACAATAAAATATTTTAATTTTTAATTTTTAACAAAAATAATCAATGTTAAATTTTTATTCATATTAATGGAGAACTTAATATCGATCTATTTTTAAAAGAAAAATTAAAAGTTAAATTTTAGTGTCACTTTTTAAATTTTAAGTTAATATAGTAATAATGAGTAAAGTTTGAAAATTTTTTAACAATTAATTGTAAATTATGATGCATTTAATTATTTTATATAGAATCTTTCATTCTTTTTTTTTCTTTTTTTAATAGTTTGATTCAATCATACATTTATTAATTGAATTAATTTTTTCTCAATTACTAAATTTTATTTATATTCAATGTTGTGTTATTTGTATCTAATAAATCTAGAAGCTTTCATTCTTTTTTTTCTTTTAATGGTTTGATTCAACCATAAGTTTATTAATTGAATTAATTTTATCTTAATTATTAAACTTTATTGATGCTTAATGTTGTGTAATTTGCATCTAATCACTTGTAACTCTAGAGTCTTTTGATTTTCTTATTACGTGTTTATTAATCGAACTAATTCGATCTCATTCACTAAACCTTTTTAGTGATTAAAGTTGTGAAATTTGCCTCTAATGACTGTAAATATAAAATCTTTTGATTTTCTTATTCTTCTTTAAATAGTGTGAGGAATGACAAGTATAGCTCGGACCAGCCTGACTTTGGCTAGTGTTGATCGGGCCACGGGTCTAGCCAAGGTCTGGCCAAGTAGTCTACGACACCTTTTTGTCAAAATTTTTTAAAAAATATGAGGTTGGGTTGAGCCAGATCATAGGCTACCTATGGGTCGAGTCACGGGCAACTTAGGCCCAGCTCGGCCCATTGCCATCCGTCTTGTATTAATTAAACCAATTCTATGTTATTCACTAAATTTTGTTTAAGCTTAATGTCATGCAATGATGCAATTTTAAGTATGCAATGTCAAATTATCTAAGATATAAATTTTAAATTTTGATTTCTTCTGTAAACTATTGATAATGTTTCTAGCTAAAGTTTATCGTGATGATTAATTTGATAATCTCTACTTTGCCAAAAGTAATGATTCTATGCGATGATTAAAAAACTAAACCCAATTGTCTAAATTTTTTGTTCAGTTTTAAATTTTTCGGTTCAATTTATTTAATAACTCTTGTTGTTAAAAACTGATTAATTTATTAACTAATCGGTTAATTTTAAATCAATTAATTTTTATTTAACAATCTTTTTCCAATTAAATCTTAAATTTTATAATATACAAGGATAATTTCTTTTAATCTTATTTCAAATTTTTTAATTTTATTTCATTTTTAATCGATTTTACGACGGTCAAATATCAATTGAAAATTTTAAATCATAAACTTTTTGTGTTACTAGTTTAATTTCTGACCTCATTTTTAAAACATTGGTTCTACGTCAACCCATTGAATTTTGTTGTTGAATTCTGGAGTGCAATGTGGAAGATGACCTAATAGAAACTGTGACCATTTTGGTGACAAAAACAAGCTTTTCTCCGACGAGGTCCACTTATGACGTATCCCACTGTAGACACTTTCATTACACAACGCCGTTTCAGGAAAATGCATTCACTTGTGGATTTGCCAGATGAGAAGTGCACCATTCGCTATAGTTATATAAAACGTGTCTGTCTCATCATTTTTTAGTATAGACCCCACAGACCATAACCCAAAACGCACAATGATTAGGCTAATCAGGCAGGATGACGTGACGACTATTCAGGATGTAAGCCAAAAAGATGGCAGCTCAAAAATTATTAATTTGGAATGTGGAGGAAGATGAATTCCACTATATATAAATATTTATTGAAAAAATATATAAATAACATAAATAAATTAACCAAACTAAAGTATAAATACTAAAAAAGAGGCATTAAAAATTAAAAACTACAAAGGAGCTTGTAAAGTTGACAATGGAGGAGCATATGCATATCTGTAGGCTCGGTTAGATTATACCTTCGAATTTTTCTTATGGATGGATGCTCATAAAATATGATTAGTTCAATATAATCAGAGCATGTGATTTAAACTAAATAGATAGATGTTCATGAAATACAGTAAATATAAAATAATAGAAACAGGTGATCTGTTCTCCTTTTCACATGGGCTTACTTTGCTATATCTAATTCTAATTTTCCGTACCTAAGTTTCAGACAAGATCATTAATCAATGATTCATTTCATAATTATTCTAAAAAAAGTGTCGTCATCAGCTATCGTTTTCATGGTTTGTCTACTTAAAACCCAATCAGCGTTAATGGACACTCATTGCATATAAAATAGTTACTCCTCCCTCAGGAACTTTAAATATCGTCACGTACGCGCAATGCAAGTCCGAATCCTGATGCACTGAAATTCGATGGACATTGACAGGAGTGGGAATGATGAGCTATGCGTCTTAAGGTCTATGGATAATATCAACCCTTCATCCTCGAGAATAAGTTTCTGATTCATCCATATACAGGAGATAACACATATGTAATGTCACGCCACTTTCCTATTAGCCAAAACTACAAATCTTATATGATGTTTCGATTCTTCTGGCTGATTTCATCTTATAATGCATGTTGGGTATCATGGGACCTGCTCACAGTAATAGCAAAGGAAGAGTGTAAATGAGATTTTCGAAAGAGATTCTTGATTTTAAGATAGAGTTAAATTAGAAAGATTCGATTAAATTGATTCTAATTGGTATAAACAAACTTTGAATCGAATTGGAATTTTTTTTAGAAAAATGATGTATGGGAATCCTTCTTGGCTCATTCTCATGCATATTTGGCATTTTCATCATATTGGTGGCAAAAAGCAGACAAATCTAATCTAAAGAATCGAAGCATCATATTTAGTGCATGTCACTACTCTCGAGTCAGCTAGGGTTTCTCTCAACTTAGTAGCTTAAAAATGATGCAGACATGAGAAATGGGGAATCCTAATCTTTGCCAAAAGATTAGCCGGCCAGAAATGATTTAGTTAGATTCATTATAACTCTAACCACAAAGCAAATTGAGTTAATTTGCATATAATCTTCATGCTTTATGAGACTATATTCCTCTAATATAATAACCAATAATTATTGTATAAATATTTTCAATTCCATTTTTAACTTTTTAACTTTAGTTTATTTTAATAATTTTTTATTAAAAATCAACTGTTTATTAATTAATTAGTCAATTTTTGTAAACTAATTAGTTTCATAAATTAAAATAAACTAATTAAATTTGATTTAACATCTTTTTCTTCAAACTAAATTCAAATTTTTTAATAAATAAAGAAAATTTCCCTTTTTAAATCTTATTTCAAATTCTTCAATTTTATTCAATATGTATCATATACCGATTTTATGACAGCCTAATATCGATTAAATTTTTAAACTTCAAACTTCTCATCTTATCAGTTTAATTTACAGTCAGATTCTTAAAAAATTAACAATGACTAGCCTAATAACTCCAAAAATAAAAAAGAAAATAACTGTTATTTAAAAGATTGATTTCTTTTTTATTATATGCTGGACCTCTCAATAAAATAAATCATTTACAAAATAATTCTTTTATCAATAATAATAAATTGACTTAAATTAGGATTTTGAGGAGCAAAACCCAATTAATTCTGTTGGATTAGTTAACTATTCTTCGAATTTATTTAGTTAGCGTGTACCTAAGGAATCTTTTATTAGATTATCTTTTATTATGCAATTGTCCAAAATTCCAAATGCTCTTTGTATATTCAGGCGTCAAATGTACAAAACCAAACACAAAATGAGATTGGTTAATTGTATTTACAGGATTTCTTTTCTAATATTTATTAATTTTAGCTAAATCATATTAAATTCAAGCTTAATTTAATTTTTTAATTTGAAAATTTTAAATGGATTTTCAAAAATTCAAAATCTAATTAAATTTTAACCATCTAATGCAAACATAAGATTGGGTGATTGTTAAAACATTTGAATTTTGAGTTGAGCTGTCAAGTTCGGATTATTTAAGGTGTACTCGATTTACTCGAAGAAATGATAATAAAAATGAATATAACTTCTATTCTTTGTTATATTAAAGGGTATGAAATATTATTTAAAAAATATATAAAAATACTATTTATCTAACCATAATATATTATAATCCTATCACCTTCCTTCCTTAGTGCTTATTTCCGTTACAAGTAACTAAGCACCCTCTTTGGATTCTTGGTAATGACACTTTCGTGGCCGAAAACAATGCGAGTGTCAGTCGCTTATTAGCCTACAAGAAGTAGAAAAAAAAGGGAACCCAAAAGCTGCTTTCATCATGTGGTAGTAACATGATAAAATGAAGTGGCATTGTTGAAATTATCAGTCTTTAACCAGATTAAAATGACCTCAAGACTGTAAAGAGGTAAGATAAATCGGGCCGGAAGCCCGTTTATATTTTGGGTAATATCCAAAATGTTAAAATTCATTTATTAAATCAAGTTTTGACTCTTCCCGCAAAAAAGTATAAATTCTCTCAATATTTTTTGAAAATTGCTAAATTTGTTCTTATTGTTATGTATAATATGATTTTATATTTTAATATTTTTAAAATAATACTAATAACACCCAAAATTTTAACCGAATTAAGTTTTTAAAAGCTTTTATTATATGAGTGATAAACAATTAAATTGTTTAGACCTACCAAAGACTAATATGATCTTAAAAATTATTTTTAATACAAAATGTGATTTTAATCTTAACATTTACTAGTCCGGTAAAAAAACTTCTGCTAATTAAATTAATAAGTATACCAAAATTTTCCTGGATACTCTAGGAATTATTAAATAACCAATACAATATAATACTACTAACAAGTATTTTTGCCCAACCAAAAAGAGAAGAAATTATCATAAATAAATTATATAAAAATGATGCTTTCAATACCATAAATAACGTACTGAAATTTCTGCAGAAACAGTGCCTTTTGCTTGTCTGGCAAGACATCTCCTCGCACCCCTTAACGTTACTATCTTTCACATTTCAGTATTTCACACTCCTACTTAAATTAGAATTCTTTTATATATATATATATATAACTTGTGGACGTGACCTCACGTAGGAGGACCACCTTACAAAGTTTAATTCAAACTTAAATATCTTTTCGGAGTGAGGGGGGCTCGGGTACTAAACATTTTGCCATCCATATCTAACGAGAGTCCTTTCATGTACAGAGGCAATCACCAAATGTCGTAACTAGGTAGGGTACTGAAAGCTGGCTAGAAGCAGCTAAACCTCCTGCCAGTCTTCACTTGCCTGGATCATCCCAGCATTTGTAATAGTTTCCAAGCCAATTTATCAGAAGGGAACACAACTCGATAGTTGCAATAAAGGGTTCATCTTAAAAAAAGAAACAAAGAAACAGAACTGCACTTGAAGATGGTGAATCAGGAGGTGAAATATGTGTAGTAGTAGTATGAAGTGTACCAAGGTCCATGGGGCATTTCTTGTGTCAGAATCCTACGAAAGGCTTTCTTTCATTTGCTATTTTTTCTTATCAAGAGATGATAAATGTCGTTCACATATTCAGAAAGACCTCCCATACCTGCTTGTACTGTATCACCAATGTTGTAACCATTCATGGAATGTAAGTACCCTTTGAGTGGTTGGCGGAAGAACTCGAGTTTTCATGTCTTAAATTGAATCTCCTCCTATAGAGAAAGTGGTCCCTAAATGCAATGAATGATGTAAGTTGATATTAATGGCTAATGGGCTACAAGAGGTGAAGAAGACAAATTAGTAGATGGGTAATTTAAGATGAAATACCGACAAAAGGAAACCAATGCACAGGGACAAATTGGAGTGGAAGTAATAACTTACCATTTGATGAGATAATAAGAAGTTAGGTTTGACATTTCACAAACAGTAAGTGAACAACTTTTGGTAGAATCCAAAGCCATGAGAACTCTGCTGTTCAAGTTCTCTTTTCCTTCAGGATTACACGTCACATAAACCACTTTCAAGCTCATCCACGGGATGCGAGGAGGAGGATTATATTTTTAGGCATTCGCAAGGGCCAGTTTAATGTCTTGTGTCACAGCACAGTCAGCCCACCATTGATAATTAGGTCGAAAGAGAATAAGGTAACTCCGAACTTGTTTCTTCAAGTTCATCATTCTTACTGTTCTTCACTGCATTTTTTTGGTGAATTCCTAGCTGTTTGAAACATAATGTTACTGTGATGATAAATGCAAAGGGGTCCACTTAAGATGCTGAAAATCTGCCCCTGTAGACTTCCTACGAGGTATTAGAATAAGACGGATCTTGATTCAATATCAGAAACACCGCCATTATTAATGCTTTGGATAGTGACAGATTAGGGGCTTTTGAGGGCAGCTCCAGATAAAAGTAGAGAATGAATATATACATTTTCGGAATTCCACTTCCCACAAGTCAGTAAGTAATACAATGAAGCAAACTTAAAAGAAATCCATAAGAGGGACTTCTTAGAGGTCTAGTGCACCAGTTTATCTACATAGCTACACTACCAAAATGTAAAGAACCTCTATAGCTCAAAGTAGCTACAAGCCTACTAGGAGAAACGATAATCATAAACAAGCCACCGATACATATGTTACAAATAGGGAAGAGGACTTTCGGGTAAACCAGTATCTGTTAGCATAGGCAGAGACAATGATGTGTCCTTCCTTTTCTTTCACTCACAACGATTGGTCACTTGCAGACAGTCTTTAGTCTCTTTGCTGCCTGAACAAACCCCACAATGACCTGCAACTCGTCCAGTTGCTTCAGCAGCAGAGAAAAAAACTATTCAGAAAGATTCTTTAAGTTCCAGATAATAGTATAACAAGCAGGGACAAGAAAAATAGGAAAACTGCATAGATATGCAACTACCTGCGACATGAAATGCCTCTGAACAACATCAACTAGTTGCTCTTTTGATGGGTTGGGGATAGCATCCATCTGGAAACATGACCGGTATAAATTTATACATATTACGTGATATTGACAATAATAAAAGTTCTCTTAGTTAAGAACTCACAAGATTGAAGTGTCGCCAATATCTCCATAAAGCAGCCATTTCCAGCTTGCTAAGGTCAACTTTCTGATGACAAGAAAACACACGTATAAAGCACAGAAACAAAGGGTATTGGCAGATCTGATGGATTGTACAGTAAAAGCTGAGTACAAAAATGTTAACAACAGTGTAAAGAACTATTAATCGGGTAATTTAAACAACATACCATGGCCCCACGAGATGTAGAAACAGAACCCTTGGACTGAGAGTCGCATGAGAGAGACCTGCTAAAAGTCTTGTGAGATGATCCTGTTGATTTATGTGTCCGATGCCTTGATCTATGGGACTTTTGGGTGTCATCGGATGCTGGAAAGTCAGGGATAATAGCACAAGAATTGAAAAGGGTGGTGGGACCAATCAAAAGAAGAAAACTACGGATTAGACAAGATAGCTTTTGCTAAATAGTGAAAGTTAAAGTTGGACAGAATGGATCCAATGTACCAAACTCGAGCACTTTTCAACTAGTATTCATGCTACCACAAAGCCACAATTTATGCTCAAGCAAACACTTGATTACTTCAAAAGATTAACTGTACGAATTTGGATATTACCGAGGAAGAAGTTAGAAGTTGTTTCATAGAATCAGTATTGCTACACTTGGAAAGGTCATTAAATAAATTCAGAATGGTCGATAAACTAAAAATTCCCTGCAAGTGCAAAATCAGTATATCAAGAAACTAGACACTTTAGCAATGCATCTCTCTTGATAATTCCTACTGAGTCAATTTCTAAGGATTTAGTGATCGGATGACAACGGTCAATCAATGAAATTTACTAACTGAACTAACCCATATCAGATCCATTCCACTGTGCATTTTCAAATTCTAGGTCATCATCATCTTCATTTCCAGTGGGAGCCTCAATCACACTAAGAGCATTCCTCTGTAGCTTTACTTCTATCCCATTAGTAAGAACCTGCAATTTTGAGTTGTCGAACATATAAATTAGATAAAAATTACAATTACAAGACAGCCATTAGCAAAAGCTAGATGATGGGCTGGCAAGCAGCAAATGCAGATAAGACTTATAATCAACGTGCATATAGTCCCCTTCAACACTCGTTAAATGGCAATCTACCAATCCATTCACGGAACAATCAGCAAAAACAAAGAGCTTGAGGAACTTAAAAACATCAAGCGCACTTCATTAAACCTAAGAAATCGAACTTAGTTCGGATTAGTAGCATATAATAGTGGTAACACACCCTTCAGGAAAAGAAAGATAATCAGAAAAGGAAAGAAATTAACAAATCCAAATCCAAGATGAAATCACATCAAGAAAGCCAACTGAAGGCCCCTTATCGTTAAAATCCCATCAATACTCCAGATCGGTTGGTGAAATTTCACATGCAATGGAAACCCAATACCTAACTTCAATAATTAAAATTTAAAAACTGAATAAACCACCGTACTTTTTGCAAATATGACACAAAGAGAACCTGTGCTTTACCAATTTGTAACCAAAAACGCATATAAATATTCCTCCCAGAAAGAGGCTGTTACTTTGAAGATCACATTTGCAAATATGATACGAACCGTTAAACCACCAAAAGAATCTCTAACCGACTTCAAATTAAACAATTTTAAGAAATCAAAATCCAACACAACAGAGTTTAATCCGCAGTGTCGGAAAAAGAGCCTATTTTGACGGTTGAAAGAATCAGAAAGCACTCATGAATCCAACATTTACACAAAGCAAAACAAATACCTAAATAAAAACACTTTCTTTCCGAAAACCCAGAAAAATCCAAGCAAATTACCAGCCAATGCCAACCACCGAGACCAACGGCCTTCTTGACCACACCTTGAAGACCCACAAGCACCGACTTGGTTCTGTTATTGCCTGTAACAACCACCTTAGTGTGACGTGGCAACACGGAAAGCTCCTCTTCGCTACTATCTCCACAGCTCTGCAAGTGTGAAGAGAACCCCCCATTCACCGAACTCTCCACAGTCTCCAACATATCACTCTCCTCCAACTCAAACGAACCAAAGCCCCCCGCAAAACCAGAGCCTCACAGCACAAAACCACAATCGGCAGGAAGATCATGCATTGCTGAGTAAGCTCATGGCAGTTTCTAATGCAGAAGGAGAGAGAAACAAGAGATATTTGGGATTTCTTAGAAAGAAAAAGCACAGATGGAGAGAGAGAAAGAGAAAGAGAGAGCTTCCCTTTTTTTTTTTTTTTTCCCCTTCTCGTGTGTGCCTGTGAATGTGATAGAGAGAGAAGATTAGAGTGACTAGGGTATGTTTATTGGTTGTGTTGCTATGAATCCCGACGAGCTCTAATTGACGAATAGCAGGAAGCCACGTAAAGTAGGAAGACGTTTGGTGATGGTCTCGTTACTCATGCTACTTTGCTTTAGTGAGAGAAAGAGAAACGGAGGTTTTCAAATACCAGTAGCGGTTTTTAATTTAAAATACATATACTCCCAACAAAAACGACGTAGGAGTTGACCGTTTGACTACCGCGTTGCAGCCGAATTGACGGATATGCCCTTGCTCCCTTGTCTTTACTAGTTTACTCTGTCAATTTGAATTTGAAATTTTCAAGCGAAACACAAATAATCTTTTTAAATTAATATAATATTTAATATTTAAAATAATTACACAATTATTTTATTTTTATTAAAATTTAAATTTTATGTGAATAATATATTAATATTTATGTATTTAGAATGTAATTATTTAATATTTTAAATATATAATTTTTACATTATTTGGTTAATAATATTAATAAAATATTTTAAAACTAAATTGTATAATTCTTCAAATTTTAAATAATTAATTAAAATTTAAAAAATAGAACTTTTATAATTTATTTCTTAATTGTTAAAATAAAAAATTCTCGGACCTCACTTGTAAGCGGATCATAGATGCTGTTGATGTCGTTAACGTCAAAAAAAATGAAATGAACTATTTTAATATAAATTATTATATTAATATAAAATTTAAAAATAGTTTTTTAAAACGTACACTAGACTTTTTTTTTTCAACTTTTTAAGCAATAAAGTTGAAACTGCAACAGAAAAAGCAAATGGAGGGAACAGAAAATAAAGTAACGTCCGTCAGAGGAAAGTGGGACGTAACGGAAAACCCAGAAATTCATCAGCGGGACCCACTTGTGGGGGACCTACCTGCCGTCGGTGCTGTCTTATCCAACATGCGACTCTACCAATATCCTATATTATTAATTTTTTTTTTCTTCTAACATCATTAAATTACGCTAATGCATCCACCGTTGTGTGTCCAGCGTTCTTAGTTTCTTGCCTTTTTTATTTT
>JAOQMM010000002.1:1681944-1699578 GCA_027563515.1 Erythroxylum platyclados
ATCATTTCATTATATTTTAATTAACCAATTAATTATATTTTAATTAATAAATTAATTATATTTTTATATATGTTAATTACATTTTAATTATATTTTAATTAATTAATTAATTAAAAAAAGAACAAATAAGAGGGGAATGAATTTTTTGGAGGAATGGAACATTACCCCCTTTTTGGGTATCAAAAATTTTAATGACCAATTAACCCCTTCAACTAACCATCTCTTTTCATTCAATTCCTATTCCTCTACTCCCATACCCTCCAAACAAGTAACCCCTGAACCTCCCTTCCCTCTTCTGCGGCCGCCTCTCACAATCTTAATATCTCACTCCTTTTCAGCGCCATTGATTTCATGCCAGCTGGCCGCTCATCGCCATGCCAGCTCACCGTCGTTGCCAACTTACAATTTTACGGGTTTAAGAAATCTACGAGTTATTGATGTAGAGGATCTTTATGCTGATGTGTACAATGATTAAAATGTAGAAATAAATTATTATATATAAACATATATATAATATCTAATATAAGTAATTTAGAACATATATATACAATACAATAAATAATTTTAAAATTTGTATTATGTAATATACCTATTGATTTAGATAATGATTGAGGTCGAAACAAAAGTAACGACCGACGTCGTATAGAAAACTTATGCATTCCATTATATTACACTAGATTACGCATCGTCGGCGAAGGAGCTAGTAGCTGCCTGAATCGTACTTCCATTCTCTTACGTCAGCCTTAGCCTTAGCCACAGCTCCCGACAGAATAATCCTCTCCTGAACACGAATATCCTGGTGGGCTATAGAATAAGACAAACATGAACTTCCAGTCACGAGAAGACCAAGATTCCAAAGATGACGATAAGAACGAGGATATAACGACGCCGTTTACAGCCATATTGTTTGGAAATTTCAAGCTAAACTAAACGGCGCCAGAGATGTGTCGTTTGGATGATAAAGCTAGAACGAGGAATTTGGGAGTGACCGAAGCTCTGGGTTTTGTGCCAATGGAGGATTCCAACTCAAGCGGCCGCTTATCTGCGTTCTTAGAATCCGGAATTTACCGGTTCGATCGTCTTAATGCTGTATTCGTCGATCCGGTTCGTTTATTGAACCGCTGCTATACCCGGTTCAGGTTGTCTCCTTCCCGCTACTACTCTCGGTTCTTCGATTCCAACATTTGCGGTGACCACCATGAACGTACCGAGGATTCAAATTCGAAGAAAAGAAAACGGAAGGAGAATAAAAAGAAGAAGAAGAAGAAGAAGGAACCGCCCGCTTTGAACGAAAGAGAGCTCGCCGCCGATCAACGTCACCGGGTAAGAGTCTATCGCCGTTGGTTTTCTTGTTTGCGGTCACCTTCGGTTGCTGAATTTGAATACGGGCGTGTAACAGCAAGTAAGACCTTTGATGTTGAGGGCGCATGAATGCTTGATGGGAGCTGTCGATCTTTTGGCGGTAATCAGAGACTTGAGGAACGATTTTGGTTCTGCGAGTGAGAGCGGAGAAATCTCATCACCTGTTAGCGAGTTCTCGCTTATCGAACTCGGAAGCGTTTGGCAAGCTCCTTTCTATGAGATAACGCTCAATCTCCCTCAAGATTACGAGCCAAGTACACTTAAAGTTCGGGTTTTGAGCTTTGTTAAGAAAATGTTTGATTTCTCTTACAAAGTCTTTTTCTGTGTCTCAGGCTCTTCTTGTCACCAACACAATACGCAGAAGGTGGTTGCTGCATTTAACAATCTTGTTGGTAATGAGATGGAGACTGAGGTGGTAGCGGAACTTTTGGATAGGAACTATATAATACCTAGAGATAGCTGCTTCTACATGGTAGGTGTTTTAGAGCTATAGTTCTTCTTTTAAGTTAAAGTAGAGTGATTTCTTGATTGGAAAAGCTTCAAACCCACAATATTCTGAATATTTTTTTGCTAGAGATCCCATGGAAGTTAACTTTTGTGTGTACTGGTTGATCTTACCTGTTTAAATGGTTGGTCTTACTTGTTTTATCATGCTTTTCCACAATCTTGAAGTCTGATCTGGGGCAGATTCGCAACCTTATTCCTGGTAATTATTGTACTTTGCAATTCAAATGCTCTTTTTGTATTGATCTTTTGCTTGCGAGCAATTCATCTTTGGTAGTGACAATATTTTAATTCCGCATTAAGTGGCTAAGCCGGGAAGGAGTTGCTAGATTTTTCATAGAACTTGTTCCAATCTGCAGTTAAAACCATTGTTTTCTTTGATACAAGACTTAACTAAAAGATCAATAGATTCCCTTCCCGAAGAAGGGAATCTATAGAGAGGTTCCTCTGTTTGGTCAAAATGTAACATTATTCATGTTCTAAGTTATAACCAATATGGCGCATGAATCTGCTTAGTACTTTGTTGAGGAATGCCCTCTATTAGTTTTCTTGTGCTTCATATGGTTAAGTCTGCTTTTGTTAGTTCTAGCATTATGAATTGAATAATTGCAACTTTATGTACTGAGCATTTAACTTGAATAAAAATGTTTGATGCTGTGAGGAGCAGGAAGATATATTGGTTTGTGCATAGAAGTTCTTGAAAGCTCAACCGTGCTAATCACGATACTTGTTTGTCTTTTGATGTAGCTGAGCCTGATTGTGGCTTCAATCTTATTGTGATTGATCCACCTTGGGAGAATGCAAGTGTGCGGCAGAAACTCATGTAAGGATTCCGTGCATGGTGGCTTTAGAGCTTGTTGAGATCTGATTTCTTTTGCTGGCATCTCATATTTGTCTTTCCCGTGAAGATTATGGTTTCCTTAAATTCTGAATATCTTTCATAGTGTATTCCTTCAGAAACAGATTCTACTTTTGAAACTTCTATATCACAAACATTGGAATTCTTTTGATTTTTCAGTAGAGATGATTGACCTGCTATATTTGATTCTAGGTATCCTACTTTGCCAAACCGGCATTTCCTTTTCCTTCCTATCAAGCAACTTTCTCATGTAGATGGAGCACTAGTATGCTTATGGGCGACCAATAGGGAGAAATTGCGAACTTTTGTTGAGAAAGAGCTGTTACCTGCATGGGGAGTCAGTTATATGGCCACTTTTTATTGGTTAAAGGTTTGTTTTCCTCTCACATATTTTGAGATGATTAATTCACGAAATAGTTCTAGGCATGACTTAGTTGCGTTGAGGCTGCAGGTGAAAGCAGATGGTTCATTGATCAATGATTTAGATCTGCTTCATCATAAACCTTATGAATGTCTTTTACTGGGCTACTGTCATGGAAAGGTAAGAGCAAAGCTGTTCATTTGGTTGACCTGTAATAATTAGTCCGCATCTCTTAAATCACTTGCTCCTTGATTTCTCACCGTTGACCTTTTTTCGTCTTTCCTTTTTCTTCAGGGGGATGTTCAGGGCCCAGCTCCTGAATGGCTATCGAGCTTGAGGCAAATGAAAGATGATCACATCATTTTAAGCATTCCAGGGGGTTACTCAAGGAAGCCTCCAGTTGGAGGTAATTTCCCTCTCCACTTGACAGTTCCTGACTTTTGCCATGGAAGCCATTGGCCCAAGTCACTTGTCATGGTTTCCATGAACTCTGGAACTCATATTTTTGTCTCATTTTGTGAAAAACAAGTTCTACCGAGTCTTTGTTTCTTTCCAGAGTTGCTGCTGGAACTTGTTCCTGGCCTTAAACCTGGTCGATGCATTGAACTCTTCGCGAGAGAGATGATAGCAGGATGGACTTCTTGGGGAAATGAACCTCTTCACTTTCAGGATTCATCTTATTTTCTAAGTGACGACTGACTAGACATGAAAAACACTACTTGTAAACCTTCTGTTTTCAGGATTCATTCATTGAAGTTTTGAGCATTTGGATTTGTTTTTCTTATGCAATGAAAGAAAAAGAATTAGATAAATAGATTATAATCAATAAATTCTGAGTAAGAATAATATTTTTTATTAACGGACTCTGAATTTTACCTTTATAAAAAATATATAAATATCATATCATAACAACGTGTTTGTTTCTTTTCATAATTGAAGATCGTTCGTTACATTACATACATTGGACTGGTCGTTGTTCATGCGATCCAACGATGGCCAGTGACTCCCCAAGTGGACCCCACTCAACCGGTGGGACCCGCTTTTGAAATTATTAGTTTCATTACAAGACATGTTACTTTAAACAAACTTGCATGCTGACGTGGCAAAACCCTGCTTCTCCTCCGCCTCCTCTTAAATGGTCGCCAAGACCAACCCCAACAAAAGTAAATTTTACGTGCGTAACAGAACACATTCGTATCCTGCACCCTCAGGCATCGTCAGCGATTGAATTGGATCTTGGTACTGATCGATTAATTGTCCATCCCATCTGTGAGTTTTCTGTGTACTCTCGACCACAGCATAACATTTCTGGACTTTCGCTTTTTTATTCTTCTTTCTTGTATACATACATACTTTCAGTGTTAAAAGCAAACTCCTCGTGACTGCTTCTTCGAGCTCTGTTCAAAGCTTCCTAAAGAGTGAGAGAGACAGAGGAAGAGATAAAGATTGTGAGGTAAGGTTTTGCCGGAAAATGACGTCAGACGGCGCAACATCGACGTTGGCTGCGGCAGGGGGGAGGAGGAAGCCGTCATGGAGGGAGAGAGAAAACAATAGGAGAAGAGAGCGGAGAAGAAGAGCCATAGCTGCGAAGATATATTCGGGATTAAGAGCTCAAGGAAATTACAATTTGCCCAAGCACTGTGACAATAATGAGGTCTTGAAGGCTCTCTGTGCAGAGGCTGGTTGGGTCGTTGAAGAAGACGGCACCACTTATCGCAAGGTACCACCACCTTTCTATTTCTTCAACATTTCTTTTGGATCTGATAACTTCTTTTCTTTAGGTTTTTGTTTCAGCTCTTAATCTGGAAAAGAATTGGCTATACCAATTGGATCAAGCGGCTATTTCTAGAAAAAGCTACGATTTTTGTGCTTTTACATTAGTTTAACAATGGTTTTGGAATTGCTTCGGTTTAAGGGTTGTGTTTTGAGATATAAAGTAGAATTAGATGATCTCAGAAGTTCAGCTTGAACTTTATCAGTTAACTGATTATGGCTATAAGTGGTGTATGAATGCAATTCAGGTGTTGTGTTGTTTAAGTTGAGCTGAAGTTTAATAGTTGTCTGATTCTTGGTACCGCCATATTTGACTTGATTGTTTCAGGGATGCAAGCCACCTCCCGTTGATATAGTAGGCACATCCACAAGAGCCACCCCATACTCTTCCCAAAACCCAAGTCCATTGTCTTCATCATTTCCTAGTCCAATTCCTTCCTACCAAGTCAGTCCCTCCTCTTCTTCATTCCCTAGCCCTACTCGAGGTGACAATACTGTCTCTTCCAATCTACTCCCTTTCCTCCGAAATGTCATTCCTGCTTCTCTTCCACCTCTCCGAATCTCCAACAGTGCTCCTGTGACCCCGCCTATCTCGTCCCCGACTTCAAGACATCCCAAGCCAATTCCCAATTGGGAGTCTTTAGCGAAGCAATCCATAGCCTCCTTGAATTACCCTTTCTATGCAGTGTCTGCCCCAGCTAGCCCTACTCACCGGCAGTTTCATGCTCCAGCTACTATACCTGAATGCGACGAGTCGGATGCATCCACTGTTGAGTCTGGTCAATGGATAAGCTTCAAAAAGTTTGCACCGTCAATGGCTGCTGTATTACCAACCTCACCAACCTATAACCTTGTCAAACCTGTGACTCAGCAAGTCCTATCCAATGATGTGATGAATGACAATGAGAGGGGTATGGATTTTGAGTTCGGGGGTGGACAGGTGAAGCCTTGGGAAGGAGAGAGGATTCATGAGGTGGGATTGGATGACCTAGAGCTCACCCTTGGAAATGGAAAGGCTCGGGCTTAGAGTGGACATGGTGAGGACATATAAGAACTTGGAAGTTTGAGTTGTTCTAGCTTGCTGAAGATTATTTGTTGGTCATGAACCAGTTTTGGTTCTCAGGAAAAATTATAGTTTCATGGTCTTTTTTTATGCCAATTCAGTTTTACCTTTTCTTTTTTACTTAACGCAGCATCAAACCTATCAGCTTAATGTTTCAGATGTATGCACAACCTTACTTGTAGATAATGTAGAATGTTTATGGATGGTCTTGAGGATCTCCTCCCTCCCCACATCCCTTTTCTTTTCAAAGACCTACTTTCTCCATAGACTGATGGGACATGTTGGAACTTAAATCGTTTTGATGGTATGTATGCTTAAAGGATCTACATCAGTTGTATGCAATTATTTGCAGGCACCAAATCTCATCCCATATCGAATGATAGATAGCCTATCGTCAACTAGGCATGTGGTTAAAGATTGCTAAAAGATTTTTGGCATGATTTAGAAGATTTTGAGATTGTTTAGATCTTATACAATTAGAAATCGGCGAATCCAACAAGAATCTACATGGAAACTTCCAAACCCAGATGAATAAATTGCCAAGGGTATTCAACCATCAAATAGCATGATATATTTGTACTACTTAAACACTATCTGGTTAGGTAAACATTACAAGTGGAACAAAGCAACTAAGTAAGTTTTAAATGATGGCAACACTAACTAAAAAATACTCACAAGTATCAGCTCCTCTCGCGGTGCTATAATCTTAGCCATTCGGCGAAAATGGAGAAATTGGGCCAACTTAATCATGTGTTAAGCATGTTTTTCTCCAAGACTTTAATTGCCTCCTTAGTCTCTTCAATTTTGGGCCTGATATCCTTTTTGACATTCTCATTGCACTCTTCATATCTGAAGCATTTTACAAGATGATCGTTAACAATCCCTGCCACTTGCATGAACGAATAAACAACTGTGGGTCCAACACAACGGAAGCCTCTCTGCATCAGATCCTTGCTTACAAGCTCTGCTTTCGGTGTCTTCACTGGCACTTGACGTGCATACCGGATGCCATTCTTCAGTGGCTTGTTACTTACAAATCGCCAGCAATAATTGCTGAAGGAACCAAACTCCTGCTGAATCTGACAATGATACAAATACAACAGGAGACAATTAATTCTATCTCTGAGTAATTAATTGATACCCTTAACTTTGAAATATAGAACAATCCTAAATATCTGCCCTGTTCATCGTTTCTTAAGAGACCTGCAAGATTACCTTGAGCACTTGTTTAGCATTTTCGACTATTGCTCGGAGCTTCTGTTCAGAGAGTAATAAATTTCCATTCACTTTCAATGAAAGTAGCTTCTTTTCAGTGAACTGTGCAATGGATAATGGATCAAAGCCATCAAAGAGTTTCCTGACAAGAGGATGCAACGAAAAACGTAAGACAAAATGAGAGAGAGTTAATTAATCGAAAGATTGGAGAATAAGATACCTAAATGTATCTCTCAAATGAAGAATTGCCGGCCAGTTGAGTTCTGCTAAAGCTTGTGAAAACACAAGCAACTCAAACAGCTTACTATCCTCATGAACTGGGACTCCCCATTCTTCATCGTGGAATAATTTATAAAGCGGATCTGTTACCAAGAAATTGAGTGTAGAGAACTGGTTAATTTAGTTTTCAGATTAGCCAAATTCCCTGGAACAGAAATTACTTCTAAGATGAATTTCACATAAGATTTGGATGATCACATCAACGAAAATTTGATGTTTTCTTAATTTTCCTGGATTAGGATTAGTATATTACTGTATTAATCTTCTATGTCACGCACCACAACACCAATTTTTGAATAAAGATGTATCGGAATCTTACCAGAGTTCGGGGTGATCCAATCACACCTCTGTACTCTCCCTTCTTGCTTCACCGCAACCTCTTCACTATCATCAGGAACAACCTTCACAGCCCTCAATCCGCTGCGTTTTACATGCCTTCTAGAACTTACCACCTTTGTCGAAGAAACTCTCGACGACGACGCAGAAGAAGAAGAAGACGAATCCGTCGAGCACAAGCTCTCCACCGACAGATTCTTCCTCACAGCCACTTCCTGTGGCAAAGTCTGAGAAACCGTCAACGGCTTCTTCGGCCTCACCGGAACCTTCTTCACGACCTCAGTTTTCCGCTTGGACTCTTCCAGAACCCTAACTCTGTTTCCAGCTGGGCCGAGCACCGGTCGCGCCTCAGCAGTCAGTTTTTCCGGAGAATGAAGTTTAACAGCCACAGACATCGGTAGAATGGACAGTTACTGCAAAACGTGAGCTAGTTTTTGGGTTGTAAAACAGAACAATCTGGATTTCTGAGTGAACTTTGTGAGGAGAACAAGTTGCTAGGAGGTAGAGTGGCACTGGAGAGGAAATTTAAAGAGTTGGTGAGGCTAAAATGGGAATGTGGAGAGACCTAGGAGCGAGAGGCGAGAGCAGAGAGAATTTGGGGGGGAAACACTAAACGACGGACAAAACGGACGCTATATTTAAACGGAAAATTATAATGGATAAGGAACCGGTAATGGCCGGTATTTGTCCTGTGTGTCGGTTACTACGGACCGTTTGGGGTTTAAATGGAAAGTCACCTTGCAACAAATTTCCAATTTTGCCATTCTTCGTCGGTTTCTGTTGCAAACGATGCCGTTTGCTTTTGCTCTTTGCATTCCAGATAAGAAACTTTCATTGCAAAGATCACCGATGATATGTGATGACTTTTTATGATCGCTTATAATTATACTAATGATGCCCTCTTAGGCCATTTGATCTCCAAAGATCAAAACGTTATTAAAAGTCTTATACAACAGTTCGAAAGACAAGTCAATAAAGTTTCTATATTAACTAGAAAATATAAATAATACATTTTAATCAACGTCAAATTAATTTAAAATTATAAACAGTTTTTTAAATTTCTCTTTAATTATATTTCATGCAATTTTTTTCAATAAGAAGAGAATATAAAAAGTTTGACTGTAAGAATTTTAAGTCGTCTAATTTTTTAATTTAGTTTTTAATTTTTTAGTTCGATTTATTTTAATAATAATTATTATTAAAAATTGATCATTTTATTAATTAATCAGTTAATTTTTGTAAATTAATGAATTCTTATAAACTAAAATAAATCAATTAATTTTAATTTAACAATATCTTTTTTAATTAAATTTCAAAATTTTTGATTAATAAGGATAATATCTTTCAATTATATTTTAAATTCTTTAATTTTATTTAATCTTTAGCCGGTTTAATACTGGTTAAACTTTTAAAACCTAAATCTCTTATTTTTTCAATTTAACTTTCGGTCTGATTTTTAAAACATTAATAAAAAGCAAAACATAAGTAAAATTACTAGTACTGCCGACATTCCATCTTTCATGAAACGCATCATTTGTTGTTCCACTAACGAAGAAACAATCACTCTTTTGATGACAAAGATGCAGGATTAGTCTTCATCTTTCATTCTCAATCTTGTTATAACTCTTGACTTTATCTATGTATTATATGGGGATTAAAATAATCCTCGTATGACTTGTCTTGATACGGTGTTTTAACTTCTAAGACGGCTACGTTTTACCTACCTCAAAGCTTCACTAACTAATCATCTTAGAATCTGGACATCAAGGGTATTAATGGAAGGTCCTTGTATTTTAGAAGAAGAGTAAGGGAGGAGACAGGTGATTGGCCGTTAAAGAAGGCTTAGAAGCTTTTTGGCCAAGTGTCACATTCAGTTGGTAATGAACAAAGCTTAAGGTACTGGGGTTATGGTGGTGGGTACGTTTCTTACCGTTAGGAAAAAGAATCCGATGACGCTTACCGGTCACCAGAAACTGAAAAAAGGGTAAAGAGTAAAGACAGACAAACTGATGGTGGGCAACTAACGGCTACGTGGCCCTCGTCAATCTTCTAAGTCACTTTAACTGGGCTGGACTATATCATTCACACGTCTTATATAAATTGTGATCGCTAATTGGCCCGTCGTTTTCATTTTATTTGCTCCATAAAGACATAGCCCAAAAAAGTTGTTAGTTTATGTTTCCATTTATAGAAAGCTACTATTAAAAAATCAAACTCATTCAAATAGTTTAACCATAAAAAATTTTAATTGGTTAATTTTTCAGTTTAATCTTTAACTTTTTAGTTGATTTATTTCAATAATTCTTGTTATTAAAAATTAATCAGTTTATCAATTAATCGATTGATTTTCATAAACTAATTAATTTTTATAAATTAATTAATTTTCATTTAACAGTCTCCTTTTTCAATTAAACATTAAATTAAGGACATTCTTCTTCAGTCCTATTTTAAATTATTCAATCTTTAACCCATTTTATTATAGTTTAATATCGATTAAACCTTTTAAACCTTAAACCTCTTGTCTTATCAATTTAACTTTCAATTTAGTTTTTAAAACATTAATATAAAAAGATAAAAGAGCATTTAAAAGTGTGTAATCTTTTATAATTTTATAATTCATTATTCTACTTTTTAAAATTTTAAATTTGGTGTATAACTTTTTAAATTTTGTATAAATTGAATTAAAATATTATTTCTGCTGATGTAATTAAAAATTAGACACCGACATAACATTAAGTAGATACGCTATATCAACAAAAATAACCTTTTAAATTGATTTGCACTAATTTTAAAAAGTTAATCAGTGAATTAAAAATTTGAAAATTTTGATACTAAATTGAAATTTTATATAAAATTAGGCATTGTTAGTATAATTTTATTTATTTTAAAAATATTATCATTATTTTAAAATTTATGATAATAAATTTGTCTTAATAAAACACCTTTTATTAAACATTTGAAACATTATTTTAATAAAAAAACAATTATTGAATTTGTCACGAAAACTGTATTGTTTTTATGATTTAATTTTGATAATAATTTATATTGAAATAATTAGGAGAAATTTTATTTAAAATTTTAAAATAAGTAAAATTAGGAGCATTATAGAATAATGTCGTTTTAGGTCACTTATTCCCATGTTGAGTTGTTGACCCTGTGAATTGAGCTACTCTCGACCTAAGTAACCAAACCATCAAAAGTGGCATGTATTGCGGCTTTAAGAATCTCGATGCAGGGAAGTACAATTTAAAAGACTATATAACCAATCAATCGATGCCATGTGGCTATAATCTTATCAATGATTGGTCATTCTATTTTGACAACTTGTAACATAAAGTACACTTCTTATTGGAGAAAATCGATAAAGCATTAACCACTTGGTTAGCTGTTTTCGAAACCGCAACGTGTCCTAAACACGTGTTGATAAATAATATGATTAAAGATGGGGCTTGCATTTTAGTACCAAGATTCTTAACGATATTTTTAATGTTTATTTATATTTACAACTTTATTGATTTCTTAAATCGTTTATAATTTTACTTTTAATAAGAATTAAAAAATAATCCTTTAGATTATGTTAAATTGATTAATTATGAAATGTAATATATTTAAAATGTAATATATTAAATGAGAAAAGTTGAAGTTATTCCTACAACAAACAACAACAATATTAAGTAAAAATTTCATTGAAATGTGGAGCCTGGAGAGGTCTAGTAGTACGCAATTTTACCTTTATAATTTTTATTTTCGGTGTATATAAATTTTCAAATTTTTATTTTTATCAAATTTACCTCAAAATTTTTAAAAAATTCTTTTAAGACCTTTAGTTATCTAGTACAATTAGTCACATTTAATATAATTATTAAAATTTTAAATTTTTAATAGTCATTAAAATTTGTCATATTTTTACAATAATTGAATATGGCAATGAGAAATTTAAAAAATTTAAGATTAATTTGATAAAAATAAAAATTTAAAAACTCATATGTACTTAAAATAAATTTTTAAGAATTAATTGGAGCTTTTGCATATATTAATTAATCAAATAGGTATAATCTGAATTATATATATATAAAAAGTTAAGTTTAAATTCAGAGAACGGGCTCAATAATATCTGTATTCAATAATGTAAAGATCGTCATCTTCTGAGATGCTGATGCCTGAGCTGGCAGCAGTTGGCGCGTCTTTCGAGGTCTCACCCTGTCAGCTGTTGTCTCACCCAATCTCCACTTATTACGAGTGGGATTCTTTGTACGAGCGAGATTCTGTGTCTAATTTTAATCTATCCAATGCTAATTAGCCAAAACGAAGTTGTTTTAATGAAGCAAGAAGCTGCAACAATGGAAGACATCATCAGAACCAAGAAGAGAATTATTGAGCACTGGAAAGTTTCCACGGCAGCCAGCAGAAGTCCAGACTGTGGAATTGTCAGATCAGATGGCTTACGTGATCGTGGAGTGGTTTATCTCAAAGACCCGTGGATTAATAGAACAACATAGATGAAAAATCTTAGTCATAACATATATCAACAAATCTTTTCTGTTGTATCTTATCCACAAGTGCATATATGACGATGCCAAGCTCCTTGTTATGCAATGAAAAGTTGAAAACACAACATTTTCCATTTATATTATACAAAATTATCACTTAACTTGCTCATGCTTTATTTTAAGGTAATAATGATTTAGTCTTGAATGGCGGCACTCAAAACTATTTCATTATTAATCATATTGTTCCTTACGATCTTTATATAAACCCTCTTCCCGTCTTCGTAGCACCAAAACACTGTCACAAAAGCTCAGATATTTGAGTTTCAGAAAATATGGGAGTCACGAAAAGCAAGAAGCCTCACATTGCAGTCTTAGCAAGTCCAGGCTTGGGACACGTCATCCCTCTGTTTGAGCTCGCAAAGCGCCTAGTGATCGACCATGACTGCCGTGTCAGCTTCCTTGCCATCACCACTAATGAACCTTCTGCTGCTCAGGACCAGATTCTTCAGTCGCCGACCATCCCTCATGACCTCGACGTCGTCAAACTTCCCTTTGTGGACGTTTTCGCGTTTGCCGCTCCCGATATGACGGTCGTTGCTCGGCTCTGCGTCATAGTTGAAGAGAGTCTCAAGTCACTAAAATCAGTGCTTATTGAGTTGGGCAAGCCAACAGCTGTTGTCATTGATTTGTTCTGTACGCAGGCCTTCGACGTCTGCGCAGAACTTTCAATTCCAGCGTACTCGTTCTTCACTGCTTCGACTGCTTTGTTAACGTACTGTTTATGTCTTCCTACTTATGACCGAGAAGTGGAAGGCGAGTACGTTGATTTACCTGAACCAGTTAAGGTCCCTGGTTGTAGAGAAATTCGAACAGAAGATCTTCTAGACCAAGTCAAGAATCGAAAGATTGATGAATACAAGTGGTTTTTCTTTCACATGAGTAGGCTGCCTATGGCAACTGGGATATTCATGAACTCTTGGGACGATCTAGAACCGATCTGCATTAAAGCCATAAAAGAAAATGCATTCTATAAGCAGATCCCCACGCCACAAGTTTTCCCAGTTGGACCGCTGATCAAACAAAAAGAACCATTAACTGACCGTGATGTTGAGATCCTATCATGGTTAGACAAGCAACCACCCGATTCCGTTCTGTTCATATCATTAGGTAGCGGTGGCACTCTAACCATGGAGCAACTCACCGAGTTAGCATGGGGACTTGAGCTGAGCCAGCAGAGGTTTGTCTTCGTTGTGCGCAAACCAACGCAGAGCAGCGCCTCGGCTTCTTTTTTCAACGTTGGAAGTGACGTTAACGATCCCACGGAATATTTGCCAGAAGGGTTTTCGGAGAGAACCGGAGAAAGAGGCCTAGTTGTGCGGTCATGGGCTTCACAGGTGGCCGTGCTTAAGCATGCATCGACCGGAGGGTTTTTGTCTCACTGCGGATGGAACTCAACATTGGAGAGTCTAAGTCACGCTGTACCAATGATTTGCTGGCCACTTTACGCAGAGCAGAGAATGAATGCCACTATACTAGCGGAGCAGGTCGGAGTTGCAATAAAACCCAAGGTGGATTCAAAGCAGACGACGGTGGTCGGACGTGAGGAGATAAAAAGGGTGGTGGAGTTGTTAATGGAAGGTGACGAAGGAAAGATCATGAGGCAAAAGGCTAGAAAGCTAAAAGAAAGCGCTGCCAAGACTTTGAAAATCGGAGGTTCATCTTATAATTCATTTGCTCGCGTTGTTGATGAGTGGAAAAGATGGAGTCCAGGGTCTGATTCATTAGAGGATATGTCAAGGGATTAAGCCAATATCATGTGTTTCTTTTTCAGGCGCTGCTCGTCTCTGTCACGTCGTCAAATGTCTTTGGTTCATAATAATAAGGGTGTTTTATGCGTTTTACTGTTATAGCGCAGACAATAACATGTAATGTTTTTGAAGTTTAGTTCTGTGTCGTAATGGTTACGTCTTGTTCCTCTCCATGTATGTTAGGCTACTCAGATATCACTTTCACTCTTGGAACTTATTCTTTTGCCGTATGCGACGGGTGAACTTTACAGGTGTCTTTTAGCATTAAAGATAGAGTTAAATACTCAAAAGCTGTTCAAAGTTCGATTAGGTCGATATAAGGTCTAATTGAATGATTCATTATTGACGGCGGCTTGATTTTGGCTCTCAAGTACATTAAATAATTTATCTTATGTACTTTATTCTACCAATAATTATTTTAAATCAGACTTTATGGTTGATTTGCAATTTTAAAAAATCCAATTGTAATTACAAAATCGAGATGGCAATACTTCAACAAACCAAATCCAAATGATATTAAAGGTTTTGCATGTTAGATAAGAAAATAGAAATCATTATTTTAGTGATCCTTATTGACTACTATAGTAGATAGTAGATAGTAGATATTGATCAAATCTATTAAATTGTAAAATTTTAAATAGGCTAATTTTTTAGTTCAATTTCTAACTTTTTTGTTTAATTTACTTTAATAACTTTATTGTTAAAAATTAATTGATTTATTAATTAATAGGTTAATTTTTATAAACTAAAATAAATCAATTAATTTTTATTTAACATTATCTTTTTCAATTAAATTTTAACTTTTTCAATAAATTAAGGACAATCTCCTTCAATTATATTTCAAATTATTTAATTTTATTAAATCTTTAAACAGTTTAATAATATCAGTTGAATATTTAAACAACAAATCTCTTAAATTATCAGTTTAAATTTCAATTTAATTTTAAAACATTGCTTTTTACTTGTAAAACTACAAACAATCATTTATTGAAGCTCAAGATTTTTAATAAATAGAAACTGTGCTAAACGTTATATTAAGTAAATTTTCAGAAAAAAAAGGCAGGTCACATCGGACTCATCTATTTGGATAAAAATTGCTAAAACATGTAACTAATATCACAAATTACTACACTTTATTTAATAGCTATCAAATAAAATATAGAAAACACAAAAAAAAAATTTGGGATGGATCAAAATCAAAGGAACAAACTCTCTTTTATAGTCATTTTTATTAATGCAAATGTGAGACCATCAATAGTTTTATAACCTAACACTAACTATTTAGGGATGACAATTTTTGACCCTTAGGCCGGCTCGTTAAAAACAACTAAATTTAGGCTCATGGCCAAGAGGGTCAAGCCCAGGCCCACATTAACTAGAGTCTCAATTATTTTAAGTAAAATAACATCGTTGTACTTAGAAGAGTTGAACCTCGAGTAAGTCTAGGCTTGGGCAACTCAGACTCGGACCCAATTAAAAAAATAAATTGTTATATATTTTAAATTTTAAAAAAATTGACGGACCAGTTTATTGCCATCCCTATAAATATTTATTATTTGGAAACATTCTCTTTACTGACTAGGGGTAAAGCTATATATTATTAGACCTCTTAAATTTTGCATGTCAATAAAATTTTTACTTGGTATTATTATTGTACTAAATGTTCATTCTCCCTTCTTTCTTATAAGGAAAATAAGTTGACATACAACATAATTAATGATCAAAAGTTGTTTCTTTCGTTCTTTTCAGTTATATATTTATTTAAGAACTAATTATACGATCATCGATTTAGTAGATGTTGTAGTTATTATGATTAATATATATTAAATTATAAGTGAAATCTAACTAAAAGATGATATAATTTAACATTTCTTTCAATTTTTAGGTAGAAAGATTGTTTTATATACTTATTCTACATTACTCATTGCAATCATCATCCGTTGTTTTATGCACTCATTCTACATTACTCATACCCATCATCATTCACCTGTAACATCATAGCCTCACGTCACTGATAAGGCACCAACTACTTGTATGGAGAACATCGTACGGACTTGTAATGATTTCATTTTGGAACAGAATACGGCGTTACAGTAATAATACCAACCATCATCTCTTTTCTCTTAATTTTTTTATTCTTTTTTGATGTATTAAGGTTGCACACATGAAGCCAAAAGCGAAATGAGATTAATGTTATTTCTTAACAGGATGGTGGAAGTTTGGCTTGAAGGAATGGTGAGATCATAATTAGAGCTCTTTCTGGTTGGTCGCTTCGAACCAAAAGCCCGGCTCCTTTCACTGTCGTAAATACCAGTCCTTTGTATCCCTCTACGTACCCTCCAAGCTGGTATTATCATCATCAAATATATTAACCTATTTTGCTTAAAGATCTAAATGAAAGGAGAATAAGGCCCTGTTTGACAATCAGCTATTAGCTGATAGCTGATTATATCAGCAGATTGTATTAGCTGTTTGTTAGAGATGTTTGGTAAAATTGACTGTTTAGTATTAGCTGTTTATATGTAAAATGACTTATGAGGATATGACTTTAAAAAAAATTATAAGGTATAAAAATTATATATCTTAGTATTTTGTTGAATATTCTTATAAAAATTTATATTTTAGATATTTAATTATACAAAAATTAAGTTTATAACTCTAATAAAAATATAGAATATATAATAATAATAATAATAATAATAATAATAATGATGATGATGATGATGATGATGATACATCCAAACATAAAATATAGCAATCCAAATGAAGTTTAACAACACAATTAAAATAGAACGAAAGAAATGAACATCATTATTTAAAGCAAAGATTTATAACAATTTAAGAACGACGTCTAACTGCCATTAAACTAGAAGCAATATTATCACGAATAGTTGTTATCTCTCGAGTTCTCTATTCTTCAATGTCTTCTTGTGTAGAGTTAACTTCATCATCTTAAAAAACATCTGGAGGTATAAATTTAGGATCTTGATTGATGATGCTAAAAACCGGGTCGCCAATTGTACTTCTTCTAATATAGTTATACAATGCAAAAGCTGCACAAATTATTCTATTTTGATCCATTAATGAATACTTAGGCATTTTTTCCAATATTTTCCATCGAGCCTTAAGAACATCGAAAGCCTTCTCAATACAACTTCTCAATGATGAATGAGCTCGATTAAAAACTTCTCGAGATCCTCTTGGATTTGCACCACGAAATTCCGATTGATGATACCTTGTCTTTGGGTAAGATGTCAAATATCCTTCTCTTTCCGGATAGCTTTTATCAACCAAGTAATATTTACCTTAGTTTCCATAGAAGCAATATAATTAGTATAAATGATATCATTAAAAGTCTAAATTATGAGTAGCAAAACCTATAAATCTTAAAATTACCTATCGATGGTTTTCGAAATTTAAGCCTCAGATTACCGATTGTATCAAGGAAAAGAATCGTGTGCTGATCCCTCCCAACCCGCTAGAACATATGTAAATAGTAAGTTAAAATCACATGCTGCCAATACATTTGTTGTTGTTATTCCTTTCCGTCCTCTATATCTCATTTGATCCTCCTCTGCAACAAC
>JAOQMM010000002.1:1741982-1756744 GCA_027563515.1 Erythroxylum platyclados
TTCATGAAATTGGATTGGAAAGTCAAAGAAAACTACTAACCGCACTGCTGAAGGAGATGCAACAGCAATAACAGGGGCAGAAAGTGCCTGCTTCAGAATCCTTTTGTCAACATGATTAACAGGTACCTAATATATAGGAGGACAATCAGCATATTTGACCCATCGGTAATGGAAAACACAGTATATAAACATGTAACACCACGGGTAACATGTAACATCCAGTTCATGCCAAGTTAATGGAAAACACAGTATATAAACATGTAACATCCAGTTCATGCCAAGTTATGAAAGAAAACACAGTATATAAACATGTAACACCACAGGTAAGCAATGTTCCCAGACATAAAACTAATAGAAATGGCGACCAAATACTCAAGAAAGAGGTTGCACATGGCTGAATTTACTACTGGTCAGAACTCATTAAAAGCAAATAGAATATTTGTAATATGAGAAAATATAGACGAGTCCACTGAAACTACCCAAACCAAGACACTTACTGTTGTATAAGTATTTAGCCTCACAACCTCAAATCCACGACTGGATAGCCCTTCCTCTGAAACATTAGCAAAATGCACATCTATATCAGTTTTGCGCAACTCTTATTTAGATATCAAATTTCAAGCATGACAAGAACTGCTAAATATTGAAAAAAAAAAAACACCCTGAAAATTTTAATGCCCTTGAGTTAGTAATTAAATATATTTTCTTAAGCTTACATCATACATGATACAAAGCCAAAAATTGTAGAAGGCCAAATAATATTACAAAAAAAAAAAGGAATACACTCAAAGGATAGGTATATACCAAAGCATGATAACAGTAAACCATAAATCATTAAATGCCACTCACTCCAACAAAATTTAAACTATTATACAGAAAGAATATATAGAAGAATCTCGCATACCAATTTCGTTGCTTGCTTTTGCAGAAGCTGGATACAAGACAGTGCATCCTTTATTTCCACTCTTGGGAAGCTCTGATGCTAAAACCTTACCTGTTGCTGAAGATCAATTAAACATGTAAGTAAACAAAAAAATAAAGCAAAAAAGAGATAATTTGTTCAGATAAGGTGGGAACAAAACATTCTGCCCTTCAACTGGAAAATTATGGACATACAGAGGAAGAGATTCCACTTAATAATGAACTCTTTAGCTCTTTGACTTACAAAATAAAGTGTATTTCTGGCTTAAAAACTATCCTAGTTATGCTGCAGATACATCATTTATACAAGAAATAGTCTATCAGCTGCAACAAGACCTATGACCGGCTACGGTTTAGGGTTTATATTAGAAACTTCAGTAACCTGTTTTAATTCCACACTAAGCAGTAAACTGAGGGAAATTTTTCTTAGATAGGAAGCAAACTCAATATGTAACAACTATAGTGAGACAAATTGCATCTGAAAATCACAAAGCCCAGGAAAATGGGTGCATATATTTGTGAGTACCTTTTGATGGCATGAAGGCAATATCAAGCGATCGCTCTGATTTTCTCATCACTTCCTCAAAGATACCTGCTGTTCCAGCTCCAACTACTCCTATCTTCACACCTGGGCTTCCAGCTGCCCTAGGTACCAAGAATTAGGGATGATCTTAATTGTTTCAAAGAATAATGGTGCACTACTTAAACAAACAAATATAAGGTATCATTCGTTTTTCAATAACATGATGTACAGCCTAATAAAAATAAATGCATGAAGTAATAGCACCTCTCTGTGTGTTCATTGCGCAGCGCAACTCAAAATGACAATGACACTATATCCAAAATAACTTTCTTTAACTCCTCAGCAACCACAAGTTTGAAAAGTTTGATGAAAACGAGGCTCAAAGCAACAAGTAAACTCTTGTCTTGGGCATGACACCATGTGTTAAGTCAAATGGAACATTATTTCTACTCCCCGGTAAGTTTTTTTAGTGACAAATACTTCATTGCAAAAGGAGATGGGCCATTAAAAAAAGAGGAAGTGCAAGCAAGGAAGTAGGGTTCTCTTAAGTAAAATCAACCAACAGATCTTCACTTCAAGATCAAGGAATGTAGTAACTAAACTATGCCGAAAAAGTTGACAAGGCAGTTTAGGCACTTACTTCCATGCGTTCAAAAAGACTGAACCTGCTTCAGGAGAAGTAATGACAACCCAGTCAAATGAGTCATCTGCGATCACCAAAAAGAATAAGAAGAGGTACAAGAGAACTTTGTAGAGTTTCACCCAATGAGCAGCTCAACTTCATCATAATTTATAAATAAAACACACTGCTAAATATTGATAGCAATGAAAGTTTAATGAAATGATAATTATCCAACATGCACATACAGAAAAGAGATATCATGCACAATGATCTACTTCGTCCAAAGAAAGAAAGACAAATAAACAAAAGGGAAAAGAGACAGACTCATCAACTCTAGTTATACTCCAAAAACGTTCATACAACTTAAGTTCAGTCGGTACTTCCATGAACAATCGTATAAGGTCAGTCAGCACATTCCTGAACCACATTTCCTGAAACAAAAAATGCTCCATATGATCACAAAGTTACACCTCAAAGTTCGAAAACTTACCACTTAATATAGATGGAAGCCTATCCAGATCAGGGCCCTCTACATGCTCAATAAGAGGAAGCTCCAAACAACTAATCTCCCGTTTGGCCTGTACGCAGCAGAAGATTACACCTCGATTACTACTAACAAGAAGAAATACAATGAACTATTTTCTCACATTACATTTGAATCTAAAAAGCCCGTCAGGAAAATGCAAGTACTGAACATAACGCTTTGACCACATGAAACATGGAACTTTACCTTAACCCCAATACCAGCCCAAAGAAAGGGGTAAGAAAGGAACGAAACAATCAACAGTAATTCGCAAATCCACACAAACTACTACCAATCTTCGTATGAAAGCACAGCAAAAAATAAAGCTGCAAATCTCAGCGCCTGTCACGTTTGAAATAATAATAACTATTATTGTCATAGATATTCAAAGAGCAGATTCCTTGTAAGACGGAGTTTCCTTATCGAGGTACGACTATTCATTCTCATGGAAAAAAAAAATCAGTATTCAACTCACAAAATTCTGACTTCCACCCCAAACCGAAAATGCACTTAAAGAAGCCACAGATAAAGAGACTAACAGTAAATAAACAAACAAACTCCGTTTTTTAATGTACCAGTGCTTTAATGAGCTTGGCGTTTTTTCCTCGTTCTCTGGTGACCACAACTTGCGGCGACGACGTCGGAGAATCAGCATTAGGATCCGCCGAAGCTCGGACACCGAAAGCTCGGCGGTGAAGTGGCGGTGCAAAAGAACAAGAAGAAGGAGGAGAGGAAGCCGGAGTGAGGAGGAAGAGAGTGAGTGGCGATTGTGCCATGGGCTGAGCGACGTTGGACAGAGAGAGAGAGAGAGAGCAGAGGTTTGCAATTACCAGATTAATTAACCACCGACTCCTAATAATTTAGTCAAAATCCAAAATATCTGCCGACAAAGTTATTATTAAATGCGCTATTATAAAAATAGGTTACCGTGAAAGGATGCTAATTACCACGTGGCGGATTTCGGCAGCAATCAACCAATCATATGTGTGCCTGCCTTCTCCTTTTAGATCCCGTCTCCGTCTAAGAGTTATCCTTGGAGATAAAGTAGCGTGTGAGATAAATTTCCCCAAAGGTTAATATTAAATAAATCTAGAGAATAGGATAGCATTTGAGTTAAGGTGTAGTTAAAATTTAATAAATTTAATTTACGTTAATTAATTTTATTTTTAAAAAAAAATTAAATTTTAGTTGAGTTTGAAATGACTTAAAAGGACATTATTTTGAATAAAATGGTATTATTTTTAAAATTTAAAATTAAATTTAACCTGAAGTTGAGTTTAAGCTCAAGTTAAGAACTTTGGGTTCATTTGTGCCTCTTATTAGCTTAGGTTCTTAGTCCAAGTCCGATCTAATTTAATATCATCGTTATGTAGAGATATTAATATGAACTCTGTATATCTGATTTAAAATTAATAGATTAAATTATTTATTCAAAAAATTAGCTGAGTTTAGATTTAGAAATCGGTGTGAGACTTAATCTAATTGATCTTATTTTACTCTAAAATGAATTGAGTTGAGTTTAGATTTAGAAATCCCTTCGAGACTTAATCTAAGTGACCTTACTTTTACTCTAACACCACGTCATTTTAGTCTATTTGAGTAGGTTCAAGTTGTACAACTCAAATCTGACTAGACTTTGAATTAAATTCGAGTAGGGTTTTAAAAAATTCTCACCAATTACAACCTCTATCAAACTCGACCTGTTATCACGCTTAATTAAATCATTATTAAACCTAATTTAATAGTTGATATTTGACTTAAATATAGTCTAATTAATAAAGTTCCAATTTTAGTTTGATTAAAATGATTTAGATCAATAGATTCAATTTAAAACTTGAAAATGTATTAAAAAAAGAGTTTAAACAATCTCAAACTTTTAATTAATTAAATTCAAACTAAGGTCAAACAATAATGTAGTGAGTTGTTCAATAAATCACTTTATATTTATGATTTTTGATAAATTTTAGGAACAATAAAATTAATATTGTTTAAAACTCGAACGATTGAATAATGACTCAATTTAATATGCATATTTTTTTGTTATTTATTTAAATTTTGCTTTAATTAGGGAAGGCAAATATTTTTTAAATGATAAAGTCAACAAAAATATTTTTGTATGTTCATCCATACAAGCTTTTAAAATATAAATAATTTATAAATTGTATATTTTGAATTAGTGACTTTATAAATTAGGTAATGAATTTAATTTAAATAAATTTTAATTTTTATTGTTCACCTCTATTTAGATTTTTTAAGATTTCAAATATTTAAAAATTACATAAATAAAGGGAAAACTTTTTATTAAACATTAAAAAGGAAAGAAGAATTTGAATCGGAACTAAAAAGCCTACGCAAATAGTATTAATTGCTTCTCACCAAATTTATTATTATTATTCAATATTATAATGAGGCCTGAGGAGGGAAGTCTTGTAATTTAGGCTAAGACCGAAAAGGGAAACAAAGAGAGATATAAGATATTTGCGTCCCACAGGACCTACCCAGCCCGAGGCTGTCGTGCGCCCCATGAGTCCAACACTTGCCAGCTCATCCATATTTCCGTACCTCCGTGCCCATTTCTCTCCCATGTGCCGCTGCATCAGTGCCGTTGACACAAAGATCAAGCTGCTCATGGTGGGCCTGAAAAACCACATACCCCAATATTTTGGGAACAGTACAAAACAATAGATTACGTTACTTTACGCTACGTTACATTATTCCAAAAGGGACACTTACACACCTCTCCTTCGATCGTAGACTGTAGAGCCAATCAAGTTTAAATTAGACACCCACTTGTCGCCATCATTGGCCGCGTCCTTCGATCGTACCTGCCCATCATCATCGCTCCAACAGCCCCAACAAGCTTCCTACTGATCGGTGGACTTTGGGACACTTCAAAGCGACTTTATTACGTTAACAATATAATCGCAATGCAGACATCATTCATGACGTTTTAGTTCTAATCAGAATCTGGCTTTAAGGCGTGATTTTGTTTTATCTGCATGTATCAACCAAAAAGAATGAAGAGGGCAACATATCAAGATTCGAGGATTTTTATTATGGTGTAACTTAACCTATGATTAGAAATCATGTTAATTCATTATGGATAAAATTAGCCTCGTTTAAAACCGAGTTCAATCAAGTTTAAATACCTGATCCGGAACGATCCATTAATACTAATTTGTCACAAGAGGAAAGCTATAGATCATTTCAGTATGAACGTTTGCAAACAACAAATTGAATGTTGCCAGGATTTTAAGCACCTGAAAGTTTCAACCTGGTTCAGGGACTTGGACCGACTGCTTCTTATAAGGGACGAATGAATCTATATTTCATGAGCAAGACACTATCACACACGTAGAAGCTCTCTTTTTAACTATTTTATTCATGAAACACACACTACCACACACACTTTGCAGAACCATGTATTTCGATAAATAGGTTCCTCTTCGGGCTGCCAGAATCCTAAACAAATTGATAAATTAAATTCCTAGGAACTGCTACTAAAAGTCATCAAAATTCAGTTCCACTCCACAAATTTGGAGGGATTTTATAAGAATTCCACATTACCAATAGAATTAGGTTTCCGGAACTAGAATGTTTCCCACTTACAGCGTGAGCAAAACTTCGCGGTGCATTTTCAGCTCACTTGTTGTTGATGATTTCCATACACGGGGTAAGCCTCATATGCCGCAGCATATATTGCTGGATCACGAGATGGTGGTAAAGCATATCCATAACCATCATACACCTGACCACCGTAGTATGCACCAGTCCATTGGTTGGCAAAATCGGCTCTGAACTGTTGCATACCAAGAACAAACATATAAATAACTGTAACAGATGCTGGAAACAAATGAAGATTATGTTCGTAGGAAACTTGATCTGCGGCAATGCAAGTTGTTATAGACACCTAGTTGGCTGTATATCTATGCTAAGGTGTCTGCTTTTCCATCCTGGTGATGTGGTAGTGCCACTATTTTGTACAATACTGTGCCAAACTTCCAATAGTTATAGCTTGATTAAACAATTACAACCATCAGCCATGATTATTTTTCCTTTTCATTATTTTCAGCTATTAGACCACATAAATACAAGACAGGGACGGAGGTAGGTATATACATTTACACATGTGAACGAAATCAACTTAAAAGTAGTAAAGAAAGTGATGCAATGCCAACCTGCTTATTTGCTGGATTACGTCCCCAAGAAAGACGCACTGTTTGCTTCCCTATTACAGTCCCATTCAATTTCTGCAATGCTTCCTCAGCATTACTCCTGTCAAAAATGGTTGAAAGAAACATACAGAAACTCGATCATGAGAAATTGCCAATAATTCAGTATTCCCTCATTGGCAAAGTGAAGTGACAATCACAAAGTTCTTTACCTGTTAGCAAATTGAACAAACCCACATCCTTTACCAACTGGTATTTTAACAGATACTATTTCACCATACTGAGAAAACGGCTGCTTGAGATCTTCATCTGTGACATTAGGGTCAAGTCCTCCAACAAATATCTACAGGAAAAAAATGTTTACTCCAAGAACCTTATGTACAGTTCCTAGGATTAAATCACTTCAACAAGACTGACAACTCACTGTTGTATTCGTGGAATCACCATCAGATTGAAAGCCTTGTGTAGAAGCACCATTCGATGCATATCCCCCTAGAAAGAAAAATGGAAATTGTAGAAGAAGAAGATAAAGTGACCAAGCAAATTGCCAAACAAGGTGAGCCTTTACTGTTTAATTTATATTAGCAACATCTGTTGGAATGTAACTAGACGAATAGATCTGGAAATTCATAGCATTAGGAAATAAAAACAAGTATAATCAACTTACACATATAGTAATATAGCCTTTCATTTGAACTTTTGTCAGTTTGGAGGACAGAGAAAAGAAAAGAAATGTTTTTGCCATGATCAGTATAAATGCCAGAATTTGTATATAAGTTAAAACAATTCAGCCTTACAGGCCATGCCAACCTCCATCCCCTTCTTTGTTTTCTTCAGCATTTAGTCCCTAGAAAAAGATTCTTGTTTCACTAATTCTGTTATTCAAGAACACGGAAGAATCCAAATCGTGTGATAATGCCTGTGATCTTTAGATGTTTCAATATATTATTGTAATATTAGACAGCCCATAGCGACAATCATACTTCCCTGAAAGCCAACAGTATTTCCTACAGATTGCACCCAAACTCACAAATCTAACAAATTGGTCCCAGAAACTCTTTCAACCAACTCTCTATCCTAACTCTAACGTATAATCAAACAATATTACAATCTGACATTCTGAAATGTTTTTCAACAAAGCAAGTACGTACCTGTAATAATCAAAACTGCCATTAGTGTGAATGAAGGAAGGAAGCAACAACAATAATGATGCTATCAGATTTACATACAAGTATATTTATCAGTATAACATCAATACATGAAGATTCATATTTTATAAACACTAGCAATTTGATTAAAACATTCCCAGAATTGTTTGCTAAAGATGAAATAATCTAGAAGAAAAAGTAAGGACCATTCGTATATTTAAATTATCTAATGCAAGAGACTTTACAAACACAATCCAATATAATAGAGAAAAAATGACATGAAATACGTAAGTAAACAGCATCTAGTCCCGCATCTCAATCCAAAGCTATGAACCTTTTACCAAATTCTGTTCACCGTTAAAAGCTTACTTATTACTGTCTATACCTCTTGACTAGTTATGGAACAAAAGAATTTAAACTCTAAAAGACAATCAATCTAGGTGCAAAATGTACCTTTTTTCAAGGATAACAAACAGAAACCTTGGAGTGAAAGGTAGAACTTGTGGAAATTTTGAAAGTAAAATGCAAAAAGAACAAATATCTAAAAGTCTCAAACTGATTTATAAGATGAGAGAACATGGATAGTCAAACCTCTTTTACAAGTAGCTCTTTCAGAAAAAAAAATCTATCTTAAGAAAAGAAGTGAAAGAGGAATAATTCCTGGTCACAATTCATATAAAAATAGGAAAAAAAATCATATCAAAGAGTGAATTTGTAATAACTGTGAGGTATTACAAATGGAAGGAAGAAGGATCAATCATCAATTATCAGAAAATATAAATAAAAATTAAGCAGGAATGAAGAAATATCTTTTCGAAAAAAGACAAGGGAGGCCCAAAAAAATATCCATTTGCCTGCAAATATCTTACAAACAGAATAAGTGCTATTGATCACAGCCAGAGACCAAGAAGATTGTATAATCTTCAGATAATTATTAAAACATGTTTCAAAAGGTAAAGTAGAACAGCTAGTTGTAAGTAGCAAAATTAAGTCATGAATCATAGTTTGGACAGACCGGTATATTATATTTATGAAAATCAATTGCAAAACCAAATACCTGCTTGCTGATAAACAGAGGATTTCCTTGGAGTTGCAGCACCAATGCGCATGGGCCTACTTGAACAGTACACACCATTCATTTCAGACATGGCTTGCGTTCTTTCATTCTCATCTCCAAACCTTACAAAACCATAACCCTTTGAACGCCCAGTATTGGCATCAAATACAACTTTTGCAGCTTTAACAGATGGATATCTGTTAGAAAAAGTTTCATGCAACAAACTATCTGTAACATCTGCAGCTAAATCCCCTACAAATATAGAAAGATCGGGAGCATTATCTGATCGCTTGTCTCCCGTACTAAATGAAGCCCAATTGAGACGGAAGGGCTGTTCTGTGTTAGGCATTAAAATACCAGAATAGTTCTGTAAAACTTTCTCGGCTGTTGCATGAGTAAAAAATTCCACAAATCCATAACCCTCCGACAAACCTGTCTGCTTATTGCGGATAACCTTAATGGAAGCAATCTGAACATTACATGACTATGTGTTAGAAAAAGCAAAAACAAAAATATAATCAGTACGTATCTTTAAACAATGTCATCAATCTTTAACCATTTAAGCTTAAAGTTTTATACTCCTCATCCTAAAGACACAACAATTCAGCAGAGTTTCAATAGGACTTGCAAATCTAAATCTAGCTTATTCTGACATATCTCAATAACAAGGAAAATCTTCCAAACCGCGTTAATTCCCCGTCACTATTTCATTATCAATTTACACTATTAGCTGGTACATCATCAACAATGCACGTAGATTATTATGTCATGAAATCCATTTAAATTGTTCTTTTAACTATGCATTAGTCACTCATTCCTAGAAAACTAAAAACATATTATAAACTTCACGTATCTGTTCTAATAACAAGCACTAAACTTCTCATTCCCGGAAACGTAAAACCAACTCTACCTCGCCTGTGGAAGCGAAACAGCTGTGGAGATAATTCTCTTCCATCCAAGGATGCAAATCACCAATCCAAACAGTTTTATTCTCGCCGCCACCAGATCCCTGACTCTGCAGCGGAGACTGCATATGCGGAGGATGGTGATGGTATTGGTGATACGCCATGTAGTGTTGTGCAGGCAGCGGCGGTGGCACAAAATGTTGAGCTGGTATCATATGTTGCTGCATTACCATGGCGGCCGCCGGATACTGCATAGCCATCCACTGCTGCTGCTGCTGCGGCGGCGGCGGCGGCAGCGGCGGCTGTTGTTGTTGGCGTTGGTTATTAATATTACTCTGCTCCTTCTGCGGTGGCTGCTGCGAATCGGAGCCGCTTTGCATCTTACTCTCGAATGATAAATAGAGAGAAAGATAGATAGAGAGAGAGAGAAAGAAAGAAAGAAAGGGTAGGGTTAGGGTCTAAGGAGAAGATTTATGTTAAAAATAAAAATAAATAAAAAATCGGATTGGTTTTGTTGAACGCGGTTGTCATTAGGACCGTTGGATGGGACGATGGTGTCCGTTGGATTAGTGGGAAAATAGAAAACAAAAGTTAAAAGGGAGATATGCATGTGATACCACTTTGGTTTTTTCTCCGTTCCTGATCCGCCGCCACCTCTTTGCTTATGATATACTTACACCCTTCGCTATTTTGTTATTTTGATTTATTTTTTTATTTTCATGAAATGGCAAAAAACCATAAATACGACACCACCTGCTGCTTCTGACGTCGTGTCACAACAACACGGTCACGCACTCCGTTTTGTTTACCCAAGGAAAGTATGAGAACTTATCCGAACAAAGCCGTGAAAAGGGGAACTTTTTAAGGTTGCTATTTGAACATTCAATTCGTAACTCCTATTTTTAATATAAGTCTATAATTATTATTATATTTTAAATGATAAATCACTTTAAAGGTGTCGATATTTATTTGTAAGTCATCAAGTATAACTGAACATAATTATCTAAGTAGAGTTTGAATTCATCTAAAAATAAAAATCTTAATTAGTCTTTAATTAAGACTTTGTTTCTTTATTTAGATGAATTTCATTTTAGTTTAATGACTTCAAATAAATGAATTGGGTCATATCAAATAAATTATTTAATAAACACAAAACTCTAAAAATTATTTATCTTAAATAAATCATATAAATGGAAATCAAAATTAAATTATAGATAAGGCTCTAATGATTATTTTAGAGCTCTTAACCCTAATAATCATAAATAATGATAGTGAAGTTGTGAAAAAAAACATGCCACGTAGATCGGCTGAGTCTTATTAACCGTAATATTGCACGTGGAGAATGCAGACTTGTGTGTAACTAAGAAACAGAGACTCGACCGACTCGGTCAAAGTTTGGGTTTAAGTTGGGCTTCAAGAGTATAAGATTTCTTAAGCAGGGTTACAGACCCAACCGTAATTGCTCCAAAGCTCAAAAAAGGTATTTGGATTGAATAACATCCGGCCCGACCGACCACATTAATTGAAAAGGAGAGGGAAAGAGAATGTTTTGGACACACGCCACTCTCTAAAGGCAATCAATTTCCTGTCACGATCCAACGAACAAAACGCAAAAGGAAGTCGAATCCAAAGGGTCGTTTCGTTGCATTAGTTTGGTTTGGGACAATTTTCAATTTTCAATCCTTTTTATATTATTTTAAAGAAGAGTAAGAAAATGTAGAGAACAGCTTGTTCTGTAAGCAAAATTAAGGATTGAAATTGAATTAAAAAAAGAAAGAGAATATACCATGGTTATGTTCTTCTCAGACCTTCCGAGATGCCAAGTGAATTGGTCTGAGATAATAGCATATCCGTATTCCTCATTTGTGTTCTTTTAGTTCATCACATGCACGCATTCGCTTTCCTTTCTCTTTCTAGACTTCGCTCTTCATTTCTCTCAGGTAAGGTACCTCGCTCCTCTGCTTCACTGATATGTTTGTGTTTTTGTTAGGAATTGGGAGGAGTGCTTTGTTTCGGTTGTGTTTGTGCATTTTAAGGTTGTTTCTGGGATTGTTGTCTTATGTTCATCGTGTTTTGAGACTTTCCTTATTAAAAAAAAAAAAAATTTAAACCCTAGTGTCCGTTCTGCTAGTTAACCACTTCTTTGACGTTGAGTGTCTGGTAAATAACTTCTATTTTTTTAACGAAAATAACGAGAAATGAAGGTGAGTAATAATCAGCTGTTTACGTTTGTCTTGCTTGATTTTGTATTCGTTCAGAATCCTGCAACTTGTCATTGGTGCTTGCGCAGTCCTGGAACTATTGAATCACTTGCCTTGAGATAGTGAAATTGTGCAAGATTGAGATATGGGTTCTGATTTGTTAGATACCCTCAAAATGGAGAGAGTGAGGACTATCTTGGCGTACACAAGTCCTTATCCTCACGAGCATTCGCGCCATGCCATTATTGCTGTGGTTATTGGTTGCCTGTTCTTTATCTCTTCGGATAACATGCATACCCTTATAGAGAAGCTGGACAAGAACGTTAAATGGTGGTCTATGTATGCTTGCCTGCTTGGTTTCTTTTATTTCTTTTCTTCTCCATTTCTAGGGAAGACTTTCAAACCCAGCTACTCAAATTTCAGTCGCTGGTAAGTTTGTATTTTACTCCACTTATCAAAATTTTAATACTTGTCTGAGGTGTTTGTGTTGAGCTTGATTGAGGTGTTAATTCCTTCCACATTTGTGGTTCTGCAGGTACATTATTTGGATTTTACTTGCAGCTGTGTATCATCTCCCTAGTTTTCAGTCCATGGGAGTGGATTTGAGGATGAATTTGTCCTTATTCTTGACAATTTATGTCTCATCAATTTTGTTTCTTCTCGTCTTCCACATAATCTTTTATGGCCTGTGGTACATTGGTCTTGTTTCTCGTGTTGCTGGAAAAAGACCAGAGATCTTGACCATTCTCCAGAACTGTGCTGTAAGTTTTCCAAACACATGTGATCCTTTCTGCATATCCTGTTACAAGGTTTTGCCTCTGCTACATATTCTTATCCTTGATTTGAGTCCCGTGTTTGAATTAGGTCCTCAGTGTAGCCTGCTGTGTTTTCTATAGCCACTGTGGTAACCTTGCTATCACAAGACATAAGCCCCCCGGAAGTAGAAGTACTGGTTGGTTTTCTTTTAGGAAGAAAGGGGAGGGAAATACATGGCTGGCAAAATTTCTTCGTATGAATGAGTTAAAGGACCAAGTTTGCTCATCTTGGTTTGCTCCAGTTGGGTCAGCGAGTGACTATCCCCTTTTGTCCAAATGGGTTATTTATGGGGAGGTAAAGCTGCAAGCTCTAAAATTTGGATCACATTAAGCAATGCTCTAAACATGTTGAGATGGTTGTCTTTCTTCATTCCAAACTTCTCATGTTTTCTTGCCTTATTTGCAGTTAGGCTGCACAGGAAGTGAATGTGCAGCGTCTGATGAAATTTCTCCAATATATTCGTTATGGGCAACATTTATTGGCCTATACATTGCCAACTATGTAGTTGAAAGGTCAACTGGGTAAGTTTCAATTCATATCTTTTGCGTGTTACCTTTTACACTTTGCATTAACTGTTCCAAAAAGCTTTTTTTTTTTATAACAACCTGTTCAATGAGATTCACCTTGTTGTATTTGTGGTACTCTACCCTCGCAAGATCTAAAATGTTTCTTTTGGAGATTGTAATACTTATATAAATTGTTTCATCGGTGTTTCTTTCATTCTGCCGCCAACTCTTCTTCGTTGATCATATCTCTTATTTTGATTTCATCAATCTATCACCATCTTATCAATAAGAGAGAGTGGTTGGTAAAGGATGATTCTGTGAATCCATTGTGCCTGTTTCAGTGCCAGAGTTATGATTGGAAGAGTGATTTGGTTATTTTGTTCAGTTATGTTACTCTTGTTTGTGTCACTCTTACTGTATTTAGTTTCTCTCCTAATTCATTCTGTCATGGGAGTATACAGGTGGGCTCTTACTCACCCTTTGTCAGTCCAGGAGTATGAGAAGTTGAAGAAGAAGCAGATGAAGCCTGACTTTCTGGACATGGTTCCATGGTATTCAGGGTATGTGTTGATCCCTTGTTTTACTTGTTTTTGTCACTCCGTTATCTCTGGGTCTCCTTTTCACTTAGCTATTCTTACTTTACAATGCTTATTTGTTGCAGAACTTCTGCTGATCTGTTCAAGACTGTATTTGACCTCTTGGTATCAGTTACAGTGTTTGTTGGTCGTTTTGACATGCGCATGATGCAGGTAATGATACTGCTATATGATATTAGTCCATGTGTCATGTTGTCTTTTATACTTCTTGAGATATGTTCTGCCCTCTTTCTCTCCGTACAAATAAAATTCAGTAGGTCATATTGCATATATGCTGAGTAAAGAGATTGACTCTGCAAATTCTGTCGTAGTTGTTGAGTTTCTGTTAGTGGCCTAGTTTTGTTTGTCACTACTAGAAGGGATAGCTGTTGATTGAAAGCAAATTGTTGCTTCAAATATCTAAAACAACCATTATTAAATAAGATTACCATTGATCATGGCTTTTTTAACTGCTCTGCTTTACAATGTTAACGCTAAAATGAATGATGAATTTCAAATTTGGTTGATCCGACGCATCTTATCTTATGGTTACTTACTTTTCGGATACTGTTCAGTATGGTGACACCATCTATCTTCTCCCTTATGTTCCATCAGGCAGCAATGAACAAGGTGCAAGATGGAGCTCAAGGAGATACATTATATGACCATTTTAGTGAAAAGGAAGATATATGGTTTGACTTTATGGCTGATACTGGTGATGGAGGGAATCCCTCTTATACTGTTGCGCGGCTACTTGCACACCCGTCTCTTCGCATCACAAGAGGTGATTCTG